>JARWKJ010000012.1:25345040-25632540 GCA_029959095.1 Rhinichthys osculus
AGACGCTTTATTTAAAGGGATAGTTCACTTTGAAATAAACTTTTGGTATGTTTTAGCTCACCTCAAGGGCATCCAAGATGTAGGTGTCTTTGTTTCCGCAGTAGTTTCAATTTTGATATTTTTAGGTCAAATCGTTCTTGTCTGTCAGTCATATAATGCAGGTCTATGGTCACCACCTCAAAGAGCATGCACAGAGAAGGCCAAATGAAACATGATTTAATGACTCGTAAATGTAAGTACACATTGATGGCCTAAGACACGAAACGAGCGGTTTGTGTGACAAAACGAACAGTTTTTATATAGTTTTTACCTCTTGTAAACACAGCCACGTCCAAGTGATCTGAGGGCGCGGGCGCTTCGGTCTGCGCAAGCGCCGGAAGTGATCTCTCGCGCGTGTACGTCACTCATTGTTTACACAGAGATTTCGGAAGTGTTACCTTTCACTGTGAAGATCTAAAGATATACAGGAAATCGCAATGGAAGACGATTTCGATATATCAACAGACAACGTTGAATTGTTTTCAGGGAGATCACTTCCGGCGCTTTCCGGCGCTTGCACAGACCGAAGCGCCCGCGCCCTCAGATCACTTGGACGTGGCTGTGTTTACAAGAGGTAAAAACGATATAAATACTGTTCGTTTTCTCACACAAACCGCTCGTTTCGTGTCTTAGGCCATCAATGTGTACTTACATTTACGAGTCATTAAATCATGTTTAATTTGGCCTTCTCTGTGCATGCTCTTTGAGGTGGTGACCATAGACCTGCATTATATGACTGACAGACAAGAACGGTTTGACCTAAAAATATCAAAATTGAAACTACTGCGGAAACAAAGACACCTACATCTTGGATGCCCTTGAGGTAAGCTAAAACATACCAAAAATTAATTTCAAAGTGAACTATCCCTTTAATATTTTGTATCTAATCCAATAACATTCAGACTCTTTTAATGCCCAAATACTTTCTGGCATCACTGTAACTCTATATAAACACATTAATGCATCTTTACATATCTGAAATTTGAAGCCGAAAGAGAAACTTTCCCACAGTGTTTGCGCTGGGCCGTGTGTGTGTGTGTGTGTGTGTGTTATGATGAGTCACCGCGTGCTTCACTGCTGTCCATTGAGCGTTTGTCTTTAATTAAGGAAGTGGGGATTAATAAACTCGTCAGTGACCGGCCCACTCACAAACTCTCTTTCTCCCACTTCATGGTTTCATCATATCACGATTTGTGAAGTTGTGGGAGAAACAGCATCAGTAACACTTTACAATGAGCTCTCATGTGTAAACATGAACTAACAATGAGCAAAACGTTCTTACAGCATTTATTAACCTTTGTTAATGTTAGTTAATAAAAATGTTTATGTTCATGTTAGTTCACACAGTGCATTAACTAATGTTAACATTACACTTTTGATCTTAATAATGTATTAGTAAATGTTGAGATTGATATTAACTAAGATTAATAAATGATGTAGAAGTATTGTTCATTGTTTATTGTTAACTAATGCAGTTAACTAATAATAGCAAATTCATTTAATTTCATTTTAATTTTAGTTCATGCTCTAGTAATTTTGTTATGTGCTTTTGTCACTTTCATTATCATTTAAATCTTTCTATATAACTTATATATAGATTATATATATATATATATATATATATACTTATATATAGATTTACTCAAAATAATTGATTGTTATTTCAGTTTTAGTTTTAGTAATTTAATGTCTTCCACTTATTTTATTTGAGTTAGCTGCTAAGGCAACATTTATTAATTTCATTTATGTTTTTTAAATGTAAGTTTTTCAAGTGAAAGTTTTTATCTTTTTTTTTTTTTTCAAATAATGAAAACAATTTTTAATAGTTTTAGTTAACGCATTAATAACCACTGCTTTATATTCCTATTCAATTGCTGAATTTGAACCGGATTCAGAATTGCAAGAAGTGATAGATGGATGGATGGATGGATGGATGGATGGATGGATGGATGGATAGATTGATGATAGATGGATGAATGGATGGATGGATGGATAGATGGATAGATGGATGGATGGATGGATGGATGGATGGATGGATGGATAGATTGATAGATGGATGGATGGATGATAGATGGATGGATGGATGGATGGATGGATGGATGGATAGATTGATAGATTGATAGATGGATGGATGATAGATGGATGGATGGATGGATGGATGGATGGATGGATGGATGGATGATAGATGGATGGATGGATGGATAGATGGATGGATGGATGGATGGATGATAGATGGATGAATGGATGGATGGATAGATGGATAGATAGATAGATGGAGGGATGGATGGATGGATGGATGGATAGATGGATGGATGATAGATGGATGGATGATAGATGGATGGATGGATAATAGATGAATGGGTGGATGATAGATGGATGGATAGATAGATGGATGGATGGATGGATGATAGATGGATGGATGGATAATAGATGAATGGGTGGATGATAGATGGATAGATAGATAGATAGATAGATAGATAGATAGATAGATAGATAGATAGATAGATAGATAGATAGATAGATAGATAGATAGATAGATATATAGATAGATGGATCAATAGATAGACAGACATAAAGAGCAGAATGAATGCGATGTGTTAAATGTCTTTGAATTATATTTCAGTAAACACCTCTTCCAAAATCGCAAAACCGTCAAGAATGCGTCCAGTTTTTATTGTCTGCATGACAACCCTGCGCACACTTATCTCAGCAAGCGCTCAGCTTCTTTATAAACACCGTAGACGTGTTTTATCCTTGTTGACTGACGTGGGAAAAGAGTAAATTAGGTTTTGGAGGCTTCAATCCTCTTCCCTGCCTAAATTTAACCTTCTTTCTCTGATGGCTTGTCGGTTCCTCACTAACACCCACTCCAGTGCGCCGGATTCTTCTCTGCTCGTGTAAAAGCGAGTGCTTATACTTGCCGGCTTTAAATAATGGAGGAAGGTGCTTTTGTGGCGCACATGTGTGTAATGGCAGGGGTGAATAATTCAGCCTGGTCTACTCTCTGTCCTGTTCACTTGCACCAGCATGAGAGAAGACACTCAGATCATGCAGATGTTAATGTGAGTCTCTGGCAGCAGGTGTGTGGCCCTCGGGGGCCGACCTGAGGTCAGGGCTTTCAGGACGGAGAGCGGTGAAGCTGAACTCAGGTCTGCTGAGAGGAGAACATGTCTTCTCTTTAGCTGACACAAAGGCTTTGGCTTGGCCTTTATGAGTTATAGTGTGTAATATTGGGAAATCCTGCTTAGATGTTCAAATCTGCTGGAGGGCCGGGATTTAAAGGGACAGTTCACCTAAAAATATTGCTCCAAACCTGACTCTCTTTCTTTAGTATTTCAGTAATAGTTAGTAGTTATTAAATCTCATTCGTACTTTTGCATGCTCAAAAATGCCATAACCTTATCAGTCATGTGACATGCAAAAACCAATGCCGTTTAAGCTGTTGCTATCACATGATACATTTTGAGACATATTATATATATGTATTATATTATATTATATTGTGAAATATTATTGCAATTTAAAATAACTGTTTCCTATGTGAATATATTGTGAAATGTAATTTATTCCTGTAATCAAAGCTGAATTTTCAGCATCATTACTCCAGTCTTCAGTGTCACATGATCCTTCAGAAATCATTCTATGATGATTTGATGCTCAATAATCATTTCTGATTATTATTAATGTTGAAAACAGTTGTGCTGCTTCTAATTTTTTTTTGTGGAAACTGTGATATAAAAAAAATCTGAATTCTTTGATGAACAGAAATAAATAAAAAACAGCATTTATTTGAAACAGAATCATTGTGTAACATAATAAGTGTCTTTACTGTCAGTTGTGATTAATTTAATGCATCCTGGCTGAATATAAGTATTCATTTCTTTAAAAAAAAAAAAAAACCTTAGTGATCCCAAAGTTTTGAACATGTTTTGTGTAAGTGGCATTTATCATGTGACCAAACCCTAAGAAAACGTTAACTGCACACATGTGAACATCCGTTGACCGATGAGAATTTAGGGGAGTGAAAAATAGAAGTGATGATACTTGCCTAAGCAAACAGCACCAAATATTGTAAATGTCACAGCAAAGCATGAAAATACAGAGAAGATCTTAGAAAAGGCAGATCTTAAAAGGAAGCAGGATGAAAAGAGAGCGAGAGGATGAAACGGGAAGCAGAGGATCTGCAGTGTTGTAGTCGTAACACTGAAGCTGTGCAGTAATTGCTGATGTGGTCCAGAGAATTGAATGCGATGAAGGCAGATGCTAACAGACAGATTCATTACAGCTGTGCCCAGAGCAGAGAGACAGGCAGAGAGACAGACAGGGAGAGAGATAGGCACACAGGCAGAGAGACAGGCAGAGAGACAGACAGAGAGACAGGCAGAAAGAGAGAGATTTGTGAGTCTTGGGAAATCAGAGAGAGAGAGAGAGAGAGAGAGAGAGGGTTAAAGGGAGTCTCTCTGTCAGGGGAAATAAGTGCACTGCAGAGTCAGGAAACTCCAGCCATGAGCAGCGTGTTAGAAATCACAGCAGTGCTGCAGTCTTGAGAGCAGAGGGTCTTCCCTTACTGCAGTGCATACTAACAACAACCACACACACGACTCCAACACAGCCCACCACTGCATACTAACAACAGCCACACACACGACTCCAACACAGCCCACCACTGCATACTAACAACAACCACACACACGACTGCAACACAGCCCACCGCTGCATACTAACAACAGCCACACACACGACTCCAACACAGCCCACCACTGCATACTAACAACAACCACACACACGACTGCAACACAGCCCACCGCTGCATACTAACAACAGCCACACTCACGACTGCAACACAGCCCACCGCTGCATACTAACAACAGCCACACTCACGACTGCAACACAGCCCACCGCTGCATACTAACAACAACCACACACACGACTGCAACACAGCCCACCGCTGCATACTAACAACAACCACACACACGACTGCAACACAGCCCACCGCTGCATACTAACAACAACCACACACACGACTGCAAAACAGCCCACCGCTGCATACTAACAACAACCACACACACGACTGCAACACAGCCCACCGCTGCATACTAACAACAACCACACACACGACTGCAACACAGCCCACCGCTGCATACTAACAACAACCACACACACGACTGCAACACAGCCCACCGCTGCATACTAACAACAACCACACACACGACTGCAACACAGCCCACCGCTGCATACTAACAACAACCACACACACGACTGCAACACAGCCCACCGCTGCATACTAACAACAACCACACACACGACTGCAACACAGCCCACCGCTGCATACTAACAACAACCACACACACGACTGCAACACAGCCCACCGCTGCATACTAACAACAACCACACACACGACTCCAACACAGCCCACCGCTGCATACTAACAACAGCCACACACACGACTCCAACACAGCCCACCACTGCATACTAACAACAACCACACACACGACTGCAACACAGCCCACCGCTGCATACTAACAACAACCACACACACGACTGCAACACAGCCCACCGCTGCATACTAACAACAGCCACACACACGACTGCAACACAGCCCACCGCTGCATACTAACAACAACCACACACACGACTGCAACACAGCCCACCGCTGCATACTAACAACAGCCACACACACGAATCAACACAGCCCACCACTGCATACTAACAACAGCCACACACACGAATCAACACAGCCCACCGCTGCATTCTAGTAACAACAACCACACACACGACTCCTAATCAGCCCACCGCTACATACTAACAACAGCCACACACAAGACTCCAACACAGCCCACCGCTGCATACTAACAACAGCCACACACACGACTCCAACATAGCCCACCGCTGCATACTAACAACAGCCACACACACGACTCCAACACAGCCCAACGCTGCATACTAACAACAGCCACACACGAATCAACACAGCACACCACTGCATTCTAGTAACAACAGCCACACACATGACTCCTAATCAGCCCACCGCTACATATTAACAACAGCCACACACACGACTCCAACACAGCCCACCGCTGCATACTAACAACAGCCACACAAACGACTCCAACACAGCCCACCGCTGCATACTAACAACAGCCACACACACAACTCCAATACATCCCAACGCTGCATACTAACAACAACCCCACACACAACTCCAATACAGCCCACTGCTGCATACTAACAACAGCCACACACACGACTCCAATACAGCCCACCGCTGCATACTAACAAGAACCACACACATGACTCCAACACAGCCCACCGCTGCATACTAACAACAGCCATACACATGACTCCAACACAGTCCACTGCTGCATACTAACAACAGCCATACACACACGACTGCAACACAGCCCCATGCTGCATACTAACAAAAGTCACACACACGACTCCAACACAGCCAACCACTGCATACTAACAACAACCACATACATGACTCCAACACAGCCCACAGCTGCATTCTAGAAACAACAGCCACACACACGACTCCTAATCAGCCCACCGCTACATACTAACAACAGCCACACACACGACTCCAACACAGCCCAACGCTGCATACTAACAACAGCCACACACACGACTCCAATACAGCCCACCGCTGCATACTAACAAGAACCACACACATGACTCCAACACAGCCCACCGCTGCATACTAACAACAGCCATACACATGACTCCAACACAGTCCACTGCTGCATACTAACAACAGCCATACACACACGACTGCAACACAGCCCCATGCTGCATACTAACAAAAGTCACACACACGACTCCAACACAGCCAACCACTGCATACTAACAACAACCACATACATGACTCCAACACAGCCCACAGCTGAATTCTAGAAACAACAGCCACACACACGACTCCTAATCAGCCCACCGCTACATACTAACAACAGCCACACACACGACTCCAACACAGCCCAACGCTGCATACTAACAACAGCCACACACACGAATCAACACAGCACACCACTGCATTCTAGTAACAACAGCCACACACGACTCCTAATCAGCCCACCGCTACATACTAACAACAGCCACACACACGACTCCAACACAGCCCACCGCTGCATACTAACAACAGCCACACACACAACTCCAATACATCCCAACGCTGCATACTAACAACAACCCCACACACAACTCCAATACAGCCCACTGCTGCATACTAACAACAGCCACACACACGACTCCAATACAGCCCACCGCTGCATACTAACAAGAACCACACACATGACTCCAACACAGCCCACCGCTGCATACTAACAACAGCCATACACATGACTCCAACACAGTCCACTGCTGTATACTAACAACAGCCATACACACACGACTGCAACACAGCCCACTGCTGCATACTAACAAAAGCCACACACACGACTCCAACACAGCCCACCACTGCATACTAATAACAACCACATACATGACTCCAACACAGCCCACAGCTGCATACTAACAACAGCCACACACACGACTCCAACACAGCCAACCGCTGCATACTAACAACAGCCACACACACACGACTGCAACACAGCCCACTGCTGTTTACTAACAACAACCACACACATGACTACAACACAGCCCACCGCTGCATACCAACAACAACCACACACACGACTCCAACACAGCCCACCGCTGCATACTAACAACAGCCACACACACGACTCCAACACAGCCCACCGCTGCATACTAACAACAACCACACACACGACTGCAACACAGCCCACCGCTGCATACTAACAACAGCCACACACATGACTCCAACACAGCCCACCACTGCATACTAACAACAGCCACACACACGACTCCAACACAGCCCACCGCTGCATACTAACAACAACCACACACACGACTGCAACACAGCCCACCGCTGCATACTAACAACAGCCACACACACGACTCCAACACAGCCCACCACTGCATACTAACAAGAACCCCACACACGACTCCAACACAGCCCACCGCTGCATACTAACAACAACCACACACACAACTCCAACACAGCCCACCGCTGCATACTAACAACAGCCACACGCACACGACTCCAACTCAGCCCACCGCTGCATACTAACAACAGCCACACACACGACTCCAACACGGCCCACCGCTGCATACTAACAACAGCGACACACACGACTCCAACACAGCCCACCACTGCATACTAACAACAGCCACACACACGAATCAACACAGCCCACCGCTGCATTCTAGTAACAACAGCCACACACACGACTCCTAATCAGCCCACCGCTACATACTAACAACAGCCACACACACGACTCCAACACAGCCCAACGCTGCATATTAACAACAGCCACACACACGACTCCAACACAGCCCACCACTGCATTCTAGTAACAACAGCCACACACACCACTCCTAATCAGCCCACCGCTACATACTAACAACAGCCACACACACGACTCCAACACAGCCCACCGCTGCATACTAACAACAGCCACACAAACGACTCCAACACAGCCCACCGCTGCATGCTAACAACAGCCACACACACAACTCCAATACAGCCCAACGCTGCATACTAACAACAACCCAACACACAACTCCAATACAGCCCACTGCAGCATACTAACAACAGCCACACACACGACTCCAATACAGCCCACCGCTGCATACTAACAAGAACCACACACATGACTCCAACACAGCCCACCGCTGCATTCTAACAACAGCCATACACACACGACTGCAACACAGCCCACTGCTGCATACTAACAAAAGCCACACACACGACTCCAACACAGCCCACCACTGCATACTAACAACAACCACATACATGACTCCAACACAGCCCACAGCTGCATACTAACAACAGCCGCACACACGACTCCAACATAGCCAACCGCTGCATACTAACAACAGCCATACACACACGACAGCAACACAGCCCACTGCTGTTTACTAACAACAACCACACACAAGACTCCAACACAGCCCATCGCTGCATACCAACAACAACCACACACACGACTCCAACACAGCCCACCACTGCATACTAGTAACAACAACCACACACACGACTCCAACACATCCCACTGCTGCATACTAACAACAACCACCACACATTACTCCAACACAGCCCACCGCTGCATACTAACAACAACCACACACACGACTCCAACACAGCCCACCACTGCATACTAGTAACAACAACCACAGACACGACTCCAACACAGCCCACCACTGTACAACAACCACACACACGACTCCAACACAGCCCACCGCTGCATACTAACAACAACCACCACACATGACTCCAACACAGCCCACCGCTGCATACTAACAACAGCCACACACACGACTCCAACACAGCCCACCGCTGAATACTAACAACAGCCACACACACGACTCCAATACAGCCCACCGCTGCATACTAACAACAACCACACACACGACTCCCAAACAGCCCACCGCTGCATACTAACAACAACCCCACACACAACTCCAACACAGCCCACCACTGCATACTAACAGCCACCACACTTGACTCCAACACAGCCCACCACTGCATACTAACAACAGCCACACACACGACTCCAATACAGCCCACCACTGCATACTAACAGCCACCACACATGACTCCAACACAGCCCACCGCTGCATACTAACAACAGCCACACAAACGACTCCAACACAGCCCACCGCTGCATACTAACAACAGCCACACACACAACTCCAATACAGCCCACTGCTGCATACTAACAACAGCCACACACACGACTCCAATACAGCCCACCGCTGCATACTAACAAGAACCACACACATGACTCCAACACAGCCCACCGCTGCATACTAACAACAGCCATACACACGACTCCAACACAGTCCACTGCATACTAACAACAACCACATACATGACTCCAACACAGCCCACAGCTGCATACTAACAACAGCCACACACACGACTCCAACACAGCCAACCGCTGCATACTAACAACAGCCACACACACACGACTGCAAAACAGCCCACTGCTGTTTAATAACAACAACCACACACATGACTCCAACACAGCCCACCGCTGCATATTAACAACAACCACACACACGACTCCAACACAGCCCACCGCTGTATACTAACAACCACACACACGACTCCAACACAGCCCACCACTGCACACTAGTAACAACAACCACACACACGACTCCAACACAGCCCACCACTGAACAACAACCACACATACGACTCCAACACAGCCCACCGCTGCATACTAACAACAACTACCACACATGACTCCAACACAGCCCACCGCTGCATACTAACAACAGCCACACACACGACTACAACACAGCCCACCGCTGCATACTAACAACAGCCACACACACGACTCCAATACAGCCCACCGCTGCATACTAACAACAACCACACAAACGACTCCCAAACAGCCCACCGCTGCATACTAACAACAACCCCACACACAACTCCAACACAGCCCACCACTGCACACTAACAGCCACCACACTTGACTCCAACACAGCCCATCACTGCATACTAACAACAGCCACACTCACGACTCCAATACAGCCCACCACTGCATACTAACAGCCACCACACATGACTCCAACACAGCCCACCGCTGCATACTAACAACAGCCACACATGACTCCAACACAGCCCACCGCTCCATACTAACAACAGCCACACACACGACTGCAACACAGCCCACCACTGCATACTAACAACAACCACACACATGACTCCCAAACAGCCCACCACTGCATACTAACAACAACCACACACACGACTCCCAAACAGCCCACCGCTGCATACTAACAACAACCCCACACACAACTCCAACACAGCCCACCACTGCATACTAACAGCTACCACACTTGACTCCAACACAGCCCACTGCTGCATACTAACAACAACCCCACACACAACTCCAACACAGCCCACCGCTGCATACTAACAGCCACCACACATGACTCCAACACAGCCCACCGCTGCATACTAACAACAGCCACACACACGACTCCAATACAGCCCACTGCTGCATACTAACAACAGCCACACATGACTCCAACACGGCCCACCGCTGCATACTAACAACAGCCACACACACGACTGCAACACAGCCCACCACTGCATACTAACAACAGCCACACACACGACTCAAATACAGCCCACCACTGCATACTAACAGCCACCACACATGACTCCAACACAGCCCACTGCTGCATACTAACAACAACCCCACACACAACTCCAACACAGCCCACCGCTGCATACTAACAGCCACCACACATGACTCCAACACAGCCCACCGCTGCATACTAACAACAGCCACACACACGACTCCAATACAGCCCACTGCTGCATACTAACAACAGCCACACATGACTCCAACACGGCCCACCGCTGCATACTAACAACAGCCACACACACGACTGCAACACAGCCCACCACTGCATACTAACAACAGCCACACACACGACTCCAATACAGCCCACCGCTGCATACTAACAACAACCCAACACACAACTCCAACACAGCCCACCGCTGCATACTAACACCCACCACACTTGACTCCAACACAGCCCACCATTGCATACTAACAACCACCACACATGACTCCAACACAGCCCACCGCTGCATACTAACAACAGCCACACACGACTCCAATACAGCCCACCGCTGCATACTAACAACAGCCACACATGACTCCAAGACAGCCCACCGCTGCATACTAACAACAGCCACACACACGACTGCAACACAGCCCACCACTGCATACTAAACAACAGCCACACACACGACTCCCAAACAGCCCACCGCTGCATACTAACAACAACCACACACACGACTCCCAAACAGCCCACCGCTGCATACTAACAACAACCCCACACACAACTCCAACACAGCCCACCACTGCACACTAACAGCCACCACACTTGACTCCAACACAGCCCATCACTGCATACTAACAACAGCCACACTCACGACTCCAATACAGCCCACCACTGCATACTAACAGCCACCACACATGACTCCAACACAGCCCACCGCTGCATACTAACAACAGCCACACATGACTCCAACACAGCCCACCGCTCCATACTAACAACAGCCACACACACGACTGCAACGCAGCCCACCACTGCATACTAACAACAACCACACACATGACTCCCAAACAGCCCACCGCTGCATACTAACAACAACCACACACACGACTCCCAAACAGCCCACCGCTGCATACTAACAACAACCCCACACACAACTCCAACACAGCCCACCACTGCATACTAACAGCTACCACACTTGACTCCAACACAGCCCACCACTGCATACTAACAACACCCACACACACGACTCAAATACAGCCCACCACTGCATACTAACAGCCACCACACATGACTCCAACACAGCCCACTGCTGCATACTAACAACAACCCCACACACAACTCCAACACAGCCCACCGCTGCATACTAACAGCCACCACACATGACTCCAACACAGCCCACCGCTGCATACTAACAACAGCCACACACACGACTCCAATACAGCCCACTGCTGCATACTAACAACAGCCACACATGTCTCCAACACGGCCCACCGCTGCATACTAACAACAGCCACACAAACGACTGCAACACAGCCCACCACTGCATACTAACAACAGCCACACACACGACTCCAATACAGCCCACCGCTGCATACTAACAACAACCCCACACACAACTCCAACACAGCCCACCGCTGCATACTAACACCCACCACACTTGACTCCAACACAGCCCACCATTGCATACTAACAACCACCACACATGACTCCAACACAGCCCACCGCTGCATACTAACAACAGCCACACACACGACTCCAATACAGCCCACCGCTGCATACTAACAACAGCCACACATGACTCCAACACAGCCCACCGCTGCATACTAACAACAGCCACACACACGACTGCAACACAGCCCACCACTGCATACTAACAACAACCACACACACGACTCCCAAACAGCCCACACCGCTGCATACTAACAACAACCACACACACGACTCCCAAACAGCCCACCGCTGCATACTAACAACAACCCCACACACAACTCCAACACAGCCCACCACTGCATACTAACAGCCACCACACTTGACTCCAACACAGCCCACCACTGCATACTAACAACAGCCACACACAAGACTCCAATACAGCCCACCACTGCATACTAACAGCCACCACACATGACTCCAACACAGCCCACCGCTGCATACTAACAACAACCCCACACACAACTCCAACACAGCCCACCACTGCATACTAACAGCCACCACACATGACTCCAACACAGCCCACTGCTGCATACTAACAACAGCCACACACACGACTCCAATACAGCCCACCGCTGCATACTAACAACAGCCACACATGACTCCAACACAGCCCACCGCTGCATACTAACAACAGCCACACACACAACTCCAATACAGCCCACCACTGCATACTAACAACAGCCACACACACGACTCAAATACAGCCCACTGCTGCATACTAACAACAACCCCACACACAACTCCAACACAGCCCACCACTGCATACTAACAACCACCACACATGACTCCAACACAGCCCACCGCTGCATACTAACAACAGCCCCACACACGACTGCAACACAGCCACCACACATGACTCCAACACAGCCCACCACTGCATACTAACAACCACCACACATGACTCCAACACAGCCCACCACTGCATACTAACAACAGCCACACACGACTCCAATACAGCCCACCGCTGCATACTAACAACAGCCACACACACGACTGCAACACACCCCACCACTGCATACTAACAACAATCACACACACGACTCCAACACAGCCCACCGCTCCATACTAACAACAACCACAGACAGGACTGCAATACTACACATCATCTGCAATACCAACACAAACAGAAAGCACTGTCGGATCAAGTATAGTGTTGCTTATTAATGGTATCACGTGTACTAAACAACAACATCATTCTATACTAAAAAACAATCACATACACTATAGGGGTGGAACGGTACATGTATTCGTCTCGAACCGAAACGGTACGGGCGTCACGGTTCGGTGCACGAATTTACACGGAGAATACACGGTATAAAAATAAATAAAACTGTAATGCGGAACTACTGTTAGATACGCGGGTTCTTTAGGGACACATAATCTGTACCATCGGCTTAGCTGCTTAGCTCTGAACGCGCGTTCAATTCAAACGTTGGCTTTATACGCGCGTCCTATTCGCTTTGGACTAGCGTCGAAGTAGACGCGAATTTGACGCTCTATTCGCGTTTGGTGTGACCGTGACCGCATAATGGACAGGCTGCGATGTCAAGATTGCAATGCTGGAGTGTGTGTGTGTGTGTGTGTGCGTGCTAGAGAGAGAGAGAGAGAGAGAGAGAGAGAGAGAGGCGCGCGGGCGCGATCGAACTGTGTGTGTGTGAGAGAGAGAGAGAGAGGCGCGCGATCGAACAGTGGAAACATAAAAAACATACTCTGTCATTTTATACAATACAATACAATTTTATTTGTATAGCACATTTAAAAACAACTGGCGTTGACCAAAGTGCTTAACAAGGCCAAAAGACTTACAATACAGGTACAATACAAAGACACACACATCAAGATATATTAAAAGCTATTGAAAAGAAATATTTTTTCAGAGAAGATTTAAAAATTGACAGGGTTCGGGCAGATCTGATATGCCATAGCCTAGGTCTGAAAGCTGCAAAAGTGCCATCACCCCTATTTTTTAGTCTGGTTCGAGGGATAGATAGTAGGTTAGAGTCCCCCGATCTGAGTGATCTTGACTGTGTGATTGGGTGAAGTAATTCAGATAGGTACTGTGGAGTCTGGTTTTGAAATGACTTAAAAACAAATAAAAGAACTTTAAAATCAATTCTGAATTTAACCGGTAGCCAGTGAAGCGATATCAGGACTGGTGTGATGTGTTCAAATTTACGCTTCCCTTTGAGAAGGCGTGCTGCTGCATTTTGGACTAATTGTAAGCGAGTGATGCATTTCTGAGAGGCACCAATATATAGAGAATTACAATAGTCCAATCTGGATGTTACGAATGCATGTATGGCAATCTCGAAGTGCTTAACAGACAAGAAGGGCTTAACCTTGACTAAAAGACGGAGGTGAAAGAAACAGGACTTAACCACAGCACTTATCTGCTTATCTTATTTTGTTCATACAGATCATGAATCCTGCAAAGTATTTACTTATATTTGTGTACACTCGCAATTCACGAGTTCACACTCACAAATGATCAGAGAATAGATGGTTATGCGTATTTGGCGTGCTGTCCGGGGGGAGGGCTCCGAGCTCGGAAATTGGGCCCGAACCCAGAGTACTCCCCCCGTATCTCTGTTTAGGAAGATAACTAGGCAAGTGTGAGGAGATGGGGTGGTGGAGGGATGCTGAAAACTGTCGAGGAATATGGGTGAGTCGACTGAGTATATTTATAGGCTTTACTCGTGCTGATTGAGTGGACCTGTTGATTACTGATTGCTGACAGCTGGCTGGAATGACTTGATTGTTTGATCATTAGAACGTGTTCCTCCCGAACCTTGTTAATAAAACATCAATAAAACACAAAATTGTGCTTTTGTCACACTGTAAACTCTTGTCAAACTGTAACCTACAACTGTCACCCAACCAAAATCACACACACACACACACACACACACACACACACACTGTTTTAAAAGCAAAACATATTTATCCAACTCCATTTCAAAACAGTCTGTGGGTCCCATCTTTTAGACATTCATCATATCCATTGGTTTTCATTTCTTGTCCTCGGAGCACTAATCTTACACATTCTACATTGATTAAAAAAAGAAAATCGAATGTGTAATGGTAGTATTATTTTATACAGAAATCAATTATTTATAATTCAGATGAGAATAATGTTACATTGTCAATTAATAATGTTAATTAAAATTAAGGAAAACAAATATATTGATCTGAAATATAGCAAAATAATTTTAAATTAATTCAGGTACAATTACCAAACATATCGCAAGGTCTTTTTGTCTTTTTATTAATTTAATTAATAAACTAATTATATAAAACTATTGTCAGTGCACTACAAATAAACTGGTTCTATGCCTTTATTAATAAAACTTATTTAAAAAATACAATGCCTTCTGCATTTTTGTTTTGCTTTTCCCTCCATTGTACCTAAATCGTACCGAACCGTGATGTCTGAACCGAGGTATGAACCGAACCGTGACTTCTGTGTACCGTTCCACCCCTAATACACTACCACTCAAAAGTGACACTAATGACATTTATAATGTTTTTCCAGTTTTTTTTTTCAAATAAATGCTGTTCTTTTGAACTTTCTATTCATCGAAGAATCACAGTTTCCTCAGAAATATGAAGCAGCACAACTGTTTTCAACATTGATAATAATCAGAACTGTTTCTAGAGTAACAAATCATCATATTAGAATGATTTCTGAAGGATCATGTGACACTGAGACTGGAGTAATGATGCTGAAAATTCGGCTCTGATCATAGGAATAAATTACATTTGAACATATTTTCACATAGAAAACAGATATTTTAAATTGTAATAATATTTTACAATATTACTGTTTTTACTGTATTTTGGTCAATTAAAGTCCGGCGTTTTTCCTCTTTGTCGCCATCTCTGTTCGAAATCTACAATTGCAGTCACTCGCGGAATTATCAACTTAACGTGATTTGTACTTCAACACCCTCGACACGCCACAGCGCGGATGAACACAATGTTTGAGGAGAGTGTGAGGCTGTCAGTCGCCGCGCCGGTGTGGATACTGCCATTCACAATCACAGATTCTACTTTTTGGACGTATGACCAACATAATGATTTTCACCGGAAAATGTCACCTGAACAAGTGAGGTAACATCCACTTTTGTTCAGGTTCTGACCAACTAATGGAAAAAAATAATTGCAGTAAATCGCGCTGATTAAATCTAACAATCGCTTATCATATCACGTAAAATGCAAAAACTTGCAAATTATACTTTGTTCTCAATTTTTTAATGTTCAACATCAGCAATGCGTGGCTACATTTAATACCCTTCCGATATTTATCCTTGTTTTCGCATGGGTCCGGTTGCAGTCTCTTTTATTCTGTAGCCACTCCAAAGTCTTTTGCATTTTACAGCGGGTGAATCTCCAGTTGTCACTGGTGATTGTCGTTTGAACCTTTCTGGATCCGCCATCAAATTGATAAGTTTAATTATATCAAGTGCAGTGAGAAAATTATTTAAATCTCCACCTCCTCACACGCAATATAGCCAAGACTCATTCTTTATGTGTGACGTAATGACGCAAAGACATGCTTGAATTTCCCGCGGAAATCCACCAGTACCACTGGAATTAAAAACATTATTACAAGATTACCGCTTTGAATCGAGCTAAGGCAAGCAGAGAGTTTTGAACACTGGCTGGTTATGTATTTGCTCAAAAATTTATTTAGGATAATTTGTAACCCAAAAAAGCTACGGACTGCAGCTTTAAATGCAGGCTTAGTGAGCAGATGAGATTTTTTGGAAAAACATTTTCAAAAACTCCCTGACCCCAAATGTTTGAATGTTAGCATCACTGCACTAAACAATAGCACTAGACAAGGATTGTAGGATTTTAGTTTTTATCTGATTATACCCTGAAGGACAAACATTCTCCAAATGCTAAATCGGGTCTCGAGCTGTCATAATCCAAAATAACTAAAAAGTATCATAAATATGCACCATATGGCTTTTGGCACAATATTTCAAGCCTTCTGAAATCTTTGAAGTTCGATGATCACAGTTCCTTTTATTTCATTTCATTTTCACAGAAGAAAGAACGTCATAGGGTTTGGAATGATATTAGGGTGAGTAAATCATGACAGAATGTTTATTTTGGGGTGAACTGTACCTTTAATGCTGTGAAAGAGACATTGAATGTGGTTCAGTGATGTCTGTAACATCTGGATGTGCATTTGTGTTGATGGTAAGGGCTCCACATGTTTATTTGATCTCAGCCCACTTAAAGCATTTCTCATCCTTCATAACTCTACATCACTCCAGAACAGTGGCTTTAAGATTGACCTTTGACCCTGACCCAAAATACATCACCCCAACAGCAGGAGATATCTTGTACTGTACTGTACTAAAAGCTTATGGCATGTGATGGAAAACTGCCCTGAAGAGGGCTGTCGGGTAGATTTTAATTTTCATACGCCTGTGTGGGTGTAAACACTTATGCTGGCAGTGTGTGTCTATGTAATGTGGTTTAAATACGCAAGAGGCAGGCAACATTATTACTTGTGCTAAAAGTTAGTGTTGGTGATATGAGCAAACCCCTAATGTC
The DNA here is from genome assembly GCA_029959095.1 of Rhinichthys osculus. Taxonomy (NCBI): domain Eukaryota; kingdom Metazoa; phylum Chordata; class Actinopteri; order Cypriniformes; family Leuciscidae; genus Rhinichthys; species Rhinichthys osculus. The sequence continues at coordinate 25,363,500 of JARWKJ010000012.1, forward strand.
ATTAGTAATGCAGACCACTGAAATCAGTGTTGGGGTAATGCATTACAAGTAACGTGCATTATGTAATCAGATTACTTTTAAATTACAGATTACAAAATATCTGAGTTCCAAGTTACTTTCTTTTCCCATTTATTGACTGACAGCTCCTGTCCCCATGTTGAGAGGAATCATGTAAGTCCAGAGGCGTTGTGTGGAAACATGATGGTTATTGTAGTTCTAGACTAAATGTGAGCATTTACTCATCTCACGTGCACAAATACAGATTCAGTATCCTTCAAAATGAAAAAAACAAACAAACAGTAAAATACAAATTCAGAACATTACACAAACCCTCACTTTATTAACCAATGTCTTTGTCGGTTGAACCATCGTTCAACCACGATGGTTAATGATGTCACGCACGTGGTGGAGTAATAACGTTTTTAATCTGTTAGAAATCGAATTAATGCTACATGTTTTGCTATAAATTACAGACATGGCATCTGAGTACTATTTCTCATTTTTCTCAGTTATTTTGCTTTATTTCCAGATTCAATCATAGACTCGTTCTTACACTAGAGCTCGTTCACACATACGCACTCTTCAAAAATGGTGCTTTAAATCTCTTGACAAACTAAAAGACGTAAATGACATTTGTATGTATTATAAATAAAAGATACAGACGGTATGTCAGCTTGCTTATTTTGCTCAAGATAAGGATTTATTGAGTCCACATGTCATGCAAACCTGAAACTACTCTTCTAAACACAGGTTGAGAGCTATAGTTTCAACAACTCAACTTTGCGATGCTGTTTGCGAATGTTTGTTTGAACTATAATTTCTGGAAACACCGACTCGTTGAACTATGCTGATAACGACAGAACTTGCGACCATAGTTGGCTAACGATGCTTTCGGGAAACAGAGCGTTACTGACAGACTGGGAAGAGAGGAGCCGCAACAATGGAGAATATGGGAAAATAATATGTTTTTGAACATTCAATCATTCAATTCTAGTAGAGCCTAAAAACAAAGTCAACACTTTGTAAAAGGGCACAATAGGTCCCCTTTAAATGCCCTTGATGTGGCATATACATTTTTTTAATGTACAAATATTCCATCTAGTCTCAATTAATATAGGGGTCAAAAAAGCTGCATGCACATTATCTATCAAATTTTATATTGTCACACCACAGGACATTACCATAAAACATTTCATGCCAACTTCCCATTTACACTATATGACAAACAGTGTTTTTACACTGCAAAAAAACACACACAAAAAAACATGCAGCCCATGTAGTTTTAATCAAAGTTATTTGTTGGCAAAAGATTTGAATGGTGTGTTTATTCCTCAGTAGTTAATACTTGTAAGCACATCACATGCTGCTTATGATTGTGTGTTTAGAAAGAGTGTTTTTGGGTGTGTGTTTGATAGCTGCTGCGATCCCTCTGCGGACCCCATCACTGCTGCTCTCAGAATGAACAAGGTTGCTAAGATACACTGGGCTTATATTAGATTATCTTATCTGCTGTTACTATATTTTCCCCAGCACCGTGAAACCTTTATTAATTTGGAAATTTACCCAGCTGCGGAATTAAGAAGCTGCTATGTGTACAACAACGCTCTCTCTCTCTCTCTCTCTCTCTCTCTCTCTCTCTCTCTCTCTCTCTCTCTCTCTCTCTCTCTCTCTCTCTCTGCTGGACTGCTGGGAGCTTCATCCAGAACTCCCTCAGGTTTAATGTCGGCCCCTCCTTTGTACAAAGGCTGGGTTGATAAACAGCAGTAAGCTGCTGTAATCTACATCCCAGGGGCCTCTGGATCATTTGATACCCCACTAACCAATAAGACATGCAAGCAAACAAAGCAGTGATGTCATCTCCTGCAGAAGCCATTGGTGGAGAGCTGAGGCCGTAAGCCTTGTGTTAATTACACTGAGCTGCCGTCCGTCCCATCGCTGTCTGACAGGGTGCTATGGGGCACTTATTTTCCTTTATACCGAACGAGGGGAACAAAACCTTGGAAAATGGTCCCGAAGGAAGGTATAAATATTCCCTCGTAATTAATGCACAGGTGGCCATGTTAATGTATTTTATCTGAAAATATGATAATGGCACATGCAGCTCCTACATCCGTGATCTGAAATATTATTCAGATTACTCTTTTAAAGTAAATTTATGGGCGGGAATCTTTCAGTCCCTTGGACAAAACCTTGGAAAATGGTCCCGAAGGTATAAACATTTCCCTCATAATGAATGCACAGGTGGCCATGTTAATGTCTTTTATCTGAGAATATGATGGCACTGTGCATACACCTCCTACATCCGTGATCTGAAATATTATTCCGATGACTGTTTTAAAGTAAATTTAACAAATATAATAGTTAAAGGTGCAGTGTGTAGATTTTAGCGGCATCTAGCGGTTCGGTTGCGAGTTGCACTAATGGCTCAGCCCACTGCTCACCCCTCCCTTTCGAAGAAGCTACGGTGGCTAAAACGGGACAAACATATCGTCGTCTGAGACAGCAGAGAATAGCCAGAGTAAGCCAAGAGTGTGTAACATTGTCACTGTACCACAGTCCATTATAAACCACATCATGGATAAAGTTTACAAAGCCATAGTCAGGTGAGGATCAAGGGTCTTAATATATAATATAATAATAGTAATCAGCTGATTGTCTCACAAACGTAACCAGCACATTTCTCCCCACATAGCAAACCCATAATACAGCGAGGGAGAAGAACCACATGAAACTATACAACTACATATTTTTTCTAACTGGGTAGTGAAAGTTTAGCTGGCTAATATGAGCTGTTACTGTGGCTGAGCTGGTTAAAGCGTAAAGCCTTGTTTAAACTCGACGAGGGAGAAGAAACTAAACTAGCTAGTTTAAACTAGCGAGGGAGAAGAACTAAGTTACATAAAACAATCCAACTACATATTTTACACTGACAAGGGAAAAGTCACTACTCACGGTGTTTATGGCTAGCTTCTAGCTTTCTGCGGCTTCTCTTTCAAGGTAGTGACGAAACGCGCTCTGTAGCGCTGTGTGTTCGCTGTCGGCTACGGTAGAAACATGTATGTTTCTACCTTCTATGAAGGTCACAATATGTCGACCTTCATAGAAGGGGGTGCCCGCGGTTATGTAGATATAATTATATACCATTGAACACATAGTTATGGATCTTATATCGCATTTCTGTCAATGGATCCTCAGAAATATCACACATCGCACCTTTAATGTAATACCACAGTAACTGTATTACATTTTTATAGTGTTTTTTTAGTGGACATTTTAGGGGTGGGAACGATTCGGTACGATTCGATTCAAAGCGATTTTTGAGGTCAAGATTAGATTAAATTAGTCAATATAGTTTTTATAAATTTTTTATTAATCAATAAAAAACTATTGATTTAAAATGTTAGTGGCATTATAACAAAGTGGAATTAATTGGGAACAACAGCAACTCAGCCACAAAGTGGTAAGCCACGTAAAATCACAGAGTGGGGTCAGCGCAGGCTAAGGTGCGCAGAAGTCACCAACTTTCTGCAGAGTCAATAGCTATGTGGCCTTCAGATTGGCTCAAGAACAGTGCTAGAGAGCTTCATGGAATGGGTTTCCATGGTCGAGCACCTGCATCCAAGCCTTATATCACCAAGTGCAATGCAAAGCGTGGGATGTAGTGGTGTAAAGCATGTCGCCACTGGACTCTAGAGAAGTGGAGACGTGTTCTCTGGAGTGACGAATCACGCTTCTCTGTCTGGCAATCCGATAGATGAGTCTGGGTTTGGCGGTTTCCTGGAGAACGGTTCTTGTCTAACTGCATTGTGCCAAGTGTAAAGTTTGGTGGAGGGGGGATTATGGTGTGGGGTTGTTTTTCAGGGGTTGGGCTTGGCCTCTTAGTTCCAGTGAAAGGAACTCTTAATACTTCAGCATACAAAGACATTTTGGACAATTTCATGCTCCCAACTTTGTGGGAACAGTTTGGGGATGTTCCTGTTCCAGCAAACCAGTGCACAAACCAAGGTCCATAAAGACATGGATGAGCGAGTTTGGTGTGAAGGAACTTGACTGGACTGCACAGAGTCCTGTCCTTAACCAGATAGAACAGCTTTGGGATGAATTAGAGCGGAGACTGTGAGCCAGACCTTCTCGTCCAACATCAGTGCCTGACCTCACAAATGCGCTTCTAGAAGAATGGTCAGAAATTACCATAAACACACTCCTAAACCTTGTGGAAAGCCTTCCCAGAAGATTTGAAGCTGTTATAGCTGCAAAGTGGCCTGACTACGTCAGACTTCGTACTTCCGCTCTATTTCAGTTCGCTTCTGTACTCAGTCTGAGACATCGACATGTCTCTCAATTTTCCTCGGGCCTGAAAACAGCCGGCCAATCAACGAACAGAGGGCGGGCTGAGAGCCGTGACGTAGACACTAAGCATCGAGTTTAAGATTGGGGAAATCGAAAACGTTCGCGGATATGGAGACACGGGATGCAATTCGCTCTGTTGTGGAGAATATTCCCGGCATTTCCAAACTGAACCCCGAACAAGAAGAGTGTTTGTTAAAGGGGTCATATAATGGTACATGCACTTTTACAAGTTGATTGTACTGAAATGTGTGTTGGCAGTGCCTGTACACAACCATCATAAAATGATAAAAATCCATCCAGTGTTTTTGTTTTAATCTCCTTATATGTTTTCCCCTGCCTCAAATCAAGCCGTTCGACCGTGTGACGTCACAGGCTCGGAAGCCCCTCCCACGATTGTTGATTGACAGGAGCGTTTCAACACAGACCCGCCCTCGCTCGTGAGGGAGCTGTCAATCATAGTCCGCGCGGACCGGCGCGGTCATTGTTGGTATGCTGGAGCACTGTCTATGAGCAGAATGGCGTCTAAGCGATTGTGGTGTTCTGTTCTTGGGTGTAATAACGAACACAGCACTCATTTTAATGTTCCTAAATCCGAACCGCTGAAGACGCAGTGGCTGAGTTTTGTTTTCGAAGGGAATATTCCCCACGAGCAACGTCAATGCTTTCATGTTTGCGCGAATCATTTCTCACCAGACTGCTTTATAAACGAGGGTCAGTATGAGCTGGTTTTGCTAAGAAGCTGCTCATGAACAAAAGGATCGGTACCAGCTATTCGTGTTCCTGCTGAACCTCTAGAACAACTGAAGTGAGTGTAACGTTTTATTAAACTTTATATTAATATATTAATCTTTGCAAATCGCTTGCACGCTTCACAATGAATGCGTCTAAGGTTTACACTCAGGGTACATTACGGCATGTTTTCTATGTATGATGTTCTCAATATTATTCATAATCCCACGTTTATACTGAACAACGCGTTATGGTTATTGTGTTATTGTGTTACAAACGGTGTACACACAGAACAGAGAGGCGGGGTGAGCAAAGCTCATTATCATTTAAAGACATATGTACTGAAACGGCGTGCTGAAAACAGAGCTGTTTTTTACCAGGTAAAATAAGTGTTTTCTTACAATACTAATGAGAATTTTTAATTAAAGTATATTACAAACTTTTAATTTAGACCCTAAAGAATCATATTAGCTTGTACAAAAATGGCATTATATGACCCCTTTAAACATTTTGAATGGAGGTGATGTTGTGGCCCTACTTCCGACAGGTTTTGGGAAAAGTTTAATTTATTAACTATTACCGATCGTCAGCTAGAAACTGGGGAGGTCAAAGGCCGGCAAGGCGATATTTGTGATTGTGTTCCCCTTGGTTGCACTCATGGAGGATCAGGTTAAGGAGGCAGCAAAACTCGGTCAGCCATGTTCACTCCGGTATTTCGTTTTCACATCATACATGTGTTTACAGTGGAAGTTCGATGCGGCTGAGCTGGCGAATAACACACGTCATAACCAGACGTTATGTGATTGGCTTACGGGTAACCAATGATTTTATACTTCAGAATACATTTGAATACAGCCCCCAGAATACAGCCCCCCCTTTTGGCAAACTTTTGGCAGTGTGTGTGTGTGTGTGTGTGTGTGTGTTTTATACATTTTGATTTATTACTTGTTTAATTAATTTAGTTATTTCTACTTGAAGATAAACTAAACAAAAATGAGAAATGTTTCCTTGGCAACTAGCTGAAATAAAATAAGTTTTGTTTTTATATTTTATTTTATTTCAGTTAATAGCTTTACTTAACCAAAAATAACACGGATGCATGCATGAAAATGCCCATAGTGTGATCAGTATGCATAGCAGAGCCAATATCATGGTAACCTTTTCCGTCTCTTCGTGACGCTGGTATAAAATATCACTATTATCCTATGGATTTTTCATGCAGTGTATTTGGTCAAGAACAAAAGGATGTAAGAAGCTAATTTGGGATTCTGTCACCTTGTAACTGCAGTCAGAGAGAAAGTCATTGTTCGTCCATTTCCTCGTTGTTTCCTGTTCTCCCGCAGGATTACTTGTCATTGGGGTCTTTTGCGGAGGCATTTGAATAATATGCTTTCTTGCTCTGGGTTCAGCATTGATTAATTAATCCATTCCTAATTATCTCATTGAGAGGTTCGATCGGCTCATTTCCTGTTGGCTTTGGTCTTGTTTGCTGATCATGTTTACCTCACCTGAGAGCATCTGAACACTGCGACTCCTGAAGGAAACATGAGAACTAACGAGACGTGACCTTGTGAAAAATTAGCATAATGCAATTAACAGCAGTCTGACATAATACATGCAAACAAACATTTGCTTATTTCTGACATGACAGACAGATTCAAGGTGTTTGTCTATGCAAGACTTGCTGTCATGGTGTGGGTGTTACTGTTGGTTTTAGCTTGTTGTTCTAGGTGTTTATTGTCATAAGAGTAAATATGAGCAAAAGTAGTAATTTAAGGCTGCATGATGAATCAAAATAAAACAGAAACCCGAGAAGCTTTAAGGGCTCCCTGAAAAATTTCCATCGAAATAAAAGTTTGATGGTTTAATGTTTGAAAATTAAGAATTTAAGACAGCCATAAATATCAATTGTACATAAAACATGATTATAAATTTTTTCTTAAATACTAGATTGTCTTACTTTACAATGAAATATTACAATAGTAATATTTCTTATTTTGTTCTTATATATATATATATATATATCTTATTGGGATTATTATTATAAAAAGTCTTATTATTTTTGCTATAATAACAATAAAAATTATTATTATCATAATTGGAATAATGATAGTAATAATAATAATATTGAGTATTTTACTTATTGGAATTATTATTGTTATTGGTATAATAATATTTAAAAATATTATTATTATTATTGTTATTGGTATAATAATATTTAAAAATATTATTATTATTATTGTTATTGGTATAATAATATTTAAAAATATTATTATTATTATTATTGGTATAATAACTTTTTTTGTGGTGGTGGTGGTATAATAATAATAATAATTCATTTATTTTAGTCATACTGATATATAATCACAAAAGTTTGGTGCAATTGTGCAACATTTTTTACCAATATTTTTTTTAAAATCACAATTCGATTTTTTCCCCCCAAAATCGAGCGGCCCTAGAAATATCGATGCTTGACTGGGCAGATAACATTAATGAATATTGTGTTATTCAAAACAGATCCAAATGTATTCAGCTTGCATGTTGTCCTGGTAGAGGTAATACAGTAAATATGTTTTGGAGTAGCATACTAGCACTCATGTTATTAATGCATTATGTAGTGTGTATAATGTGTGAAATTGCACTTTTCAGGCTCCAGTCGTGGTATCAGTGTGCATGATGTGTTAAGTGTACTTACTATGAAGTACTCCACTGTGTCCTCATTCAGACTGATAACAGCGGCTCTCCCCGATCGGGGCAGATGAGGGTCGGGTCAAAGGTCAGGCGCTCCATCTCGTCCCTGTTGCAGTACAGATGGAGAAGCAGCAGGAATGTGTTTGGCATCGGGCCGCTGGACCTGTTCCCTGTCCTGGAGCCATACTTCACGGTCTTAACTAAACCCAGACCAGCATGCTCTGATTACTAATTTGACATTTAGCTGATGCTTTTTGTTCAAAGAAACGTATACCGTCCCAACCTTCGTCTGTTCACACTGAAAGTAGAAAAGCTGTGCTATGGCTAGAGATGCTTTAGACTTTTTTTTGTACTACCGTTTAAAATGTGGGGTTTTAACGTTTTTGAAAGAAGTCTCTTGCGCACACAAAGGATGCTTTTATTTGATCAAAAATACAGTAAAAATCATGAAATATGATTACTATTTAAAATAACGGTTTTCTATGTAAATAGTAAATGTAATTTATTCCTGTGATCAAAGCTGAATTTTCAGCATCATTACTCCAGTCTTCAGTGTCACATGATCTTTCAGAAATCACTCTAATATGATGAAGAATCATTTCTGATTATTATTAATGTTGAAAACAGTTGTGCTGCTTTATATTTTTGTGGAAACCGTGATACAATCGAAAGTTCAAAAGAACAGCATTTATTTGTAATATAAATCTTAAAAATCATTATAAATGTCATTAGTGTCACTTTTGATCAATTTACAGAAAAAAAGCTAAATAAATCTTACTGACCCCAAACTTTTGAATGATAGTGCAAACACCGCTAATTATGATTATCATTGCAACACTCAAAATACACAGTATTAATGGACGAAGTGTATGTATTACCTGCTAATCTTTAATAAAAAAAATGCTTTTGGGTTTCATTAGCAAACATAAATGGACAGCAGCATTATATTTACTATATGAACTATGAAATAAACATGATTGAACATCAAAAGGTATGTTAAAAGATACAGTACGACTTACAGAAATCCACATCGTGTCTCATGTAATCGCTTAATCAGTGTCTCAGCCATAGACTGTAAAAAATAGGTCTCAACGTGAAAAGACGTCAATAAGACAGCTTGATGTCACGTAACGTCACATTTACCTCAGAAAAGCTATTCATTGCATTTCATGCCAACATTTAACAAATTGGAGTAGAAACATAATTATGTAATTATAAAGTTAATATTTTAACTTTATAAGCCTATTATAAAAAATATTTGTGTGTAATTTGTGTTTGTATACAAATCAGTTAACCTGGTTAAGTAATGTAACGTTACCAACTGACTCCCTGAATTTTTTTTCTTGAGAAAATGTGCCATACTTTTGGCCTACCTGATATATATCCAAAATAATCGATATCGAATTGAATTTAATCACAATCGAATCGAATTTGTGTCAATATACCCAGCTCTCCTTAGTGAAAAAAAAATATTTAAATACATTTATTTCATACTTAGTATTGTACAAATCGATTAACATATTTACTGACATATAAATATTATAATTAAACTTTATTTGTATTTCTTTATTGCATAATGCACATGACTTCTTAATATTAAGCCTACAATGTTTTTTAATAGCATTAGTAAGGATAGTATATGATAAAGTATACTTACAATAGTTCCACTTTAGCACAATCAAATATACTTCAGTATATCTTCAGTTGGACCTCAGCACTATTTCAGGATAACTAAAGTACATTAAGTACAAAATTAGTTGTTCCAATTTAGCATACTTTATATAAATGTAGTATACCAAAAAAGTACCATTGCAGGGTATTTATATTAAGCACATAAATATGTGAATGTATTTGTAGTATACTTAGCATAAAATAAATGTTTTTCAAATACATTTTGGTATATGTATTTTTCACTAGGGTAAGTTTTTTTTTTTTTTTTTTTTTTTTTTTTTTTTTTAACAGACAGACATACAGACCAAAATAGTGCAGTAACGAACAATCTAGTAATTGCATAATTCCAGAAGTGAAATAAAAGTGTGTAAATGTATAGGTGTGTGTGTGTGTGTGCATAAGCAAAGTAACCATTTATTATTTATTACCATCACCATCACCATCACCACCACCATCATACTGCCAACATTGTATTAGTCAATTTTAATTTTTATTCTTATTTCCATCTTTCCTCCTATGTAACAATTACCATTATCAGCACTCTCCAAAAATAAAAGATATAAGATAAGATAACCCTGTGTTTTGACGTCACGCCTGCAGCACTATCATTGGTTTTATACGCTAAACAGTTTTGGTGCTGTGTTGAGAGTCCAAAATAGACTCAAAGCTACTATCAGACGTGTCAATTTTCACTTCCTGAAGACTTTAAATATCTCAACTATTGTGTAGGATAGAACTGATATAGAAACCATGACTGTGTAAACCAGAGAAATCCGATATCCATCAGCTTTCCTATACGCTGGAACGGCCAACAAAAGCAGAAACACGTTCTCCTTCTCTTGTCTTCCTCTATCTCGCACTGGCTGCATTAACATTCCTTTGAAGCCTGATTCCAGTGCAGATCATCATCTTCCTCAGCGTCTTTATCTGTCGCTCCTGATCTCGTGTTTGAACTCGTCTCTTTAGCTCAGCGTGTCGCTGTATTATGATGAAGGGTGCACGGTACTCTTTGCTCCAGGTGGGTTTTTTTAAACCCAATATGAAAACAAACTTGACTTCATCTTTCTTTCTTCATTCATTCACGTTACCGCTCTTATTGTGAAGGATTCAGTGCGTGTTGTCAGTGCCGAAGATAAGCATAATGTTGACCATATGTCTCATTCATCAGAGTCTGTGGGCTGATTGAAGGAAACTGATCACATGTGTTACACAAAAACCAAAATAGCTTTTCCCTGTATATGTTTCCTTTCTCTTGATCTTTTCTTTCATCACGTGTTACCTCTCGAGGGACTGGCCTGATTCTGAGAGCTCTCTCACCCTATAACACGCTTTTCGTTTTGCTAGTGTCATATTGACATTAAACACAATGATGACTCATGGATGCTTACTGGCATTGGATACAGCAGTTGCATGTGTGCTACATGAATTTGATTTAATTCTATTTTATTTATTTTGTATCCTCCATAGTAAATAGTAAAATAAATCTCTGTAAGGTGTTTAATTACTTAAAGGGGCCATATAATGCCATTTTTGTACAAGCTAATATGATTCTTTAGGGTCTAAATTAAAAGTTTGTAATACACTTTAATTAAAAATTCTCATTAGTATTGTAAGAAAACACTTATTTTACCTGGGCCGTTTCTCAATATGCGTTCTTGTCTGTACTTGTGTTCTTGTGGACTTGTGAAACGTCATCAGTCACTGCCCAAGTACTGTTCCAATTCAAAGTTCACATCTAGCCAAGTCCATTTCAAATCCCCGGATGTGTTCTTGATCCGCCCCGTTTACCGAGGATGCACCGAGAGGTGACTTGTGCGGACTTGAGACAGCCAGGTATCCCAGAATGCATCTCGCACCAACCAGCAAGCGTCAATAGCAGAGGAGAAAACCCGCGTAATATCAAAATACTACTGTTATTGTGTCATGAAATGTAATTTTAAGAGTGTTTCAGGCGAGAATGTGGTTGTTTAAAACTCAAATCTGTGGTTTATTTATAAAGATAGCGCCTATTTGAAAAATGTCTCCGACGTTTTTGGAGTTGTGACATCCAGGCGTTCACCGCGGGTGTTCAACGCTCATCAACCCCGACTGGAACAGCTTTTCCTCGGCTAGTGCTTGACGTTTGCCGCTGGCTCTGATGTCTCTAGTCTAGTGGATAAACTTGACGTATAATTCGTCTTGTGTATAAGTCGATCTTTGGTCTCATTAATCTATTGTTTGTTCCTTGGCAAAAAATCGTTTTGGCTGAGGGCAAAGTGAAGTTTCATAACTTTATATATTTAGGCTATTTAACTTTAACTTTGTAGCCTATTAGAGAGCTTATTTATGTTTGAATTGTTTGCCTTATTTATCATTGTAGATATTATTGATCATTAAAACTGACATTTAACAAAAAGAGACAGGGTTGTGTAATTTTATTTTATATACTTTAAAATATATATATTTTTATATTTATTTTAACATTCTCTTCACTATGTACAAAAAAATAAAATGACACAACCCTGTCTCTGTTTGTTAAATGTCAATAAAAATAAATAATGTTTCATATTTTTAAAATGAAAACAAAAAGATCATGTTCATGTTGTTATAAATATATGCAGTGAAGATAATACGCGTTGCCTGAACCATATGGTCATTAGGCTACTATGTTTAAGATTTTTAAATTAAAAGAGGCAGGGTGGTGTTTTATAACATATTTCGTTTTATTGTTGACGAAAAGAGGCAGCAGAGTTGTAGCATATTTCGTTTTATTCTTGCCTAAAATATACATAAAGATAACCGGAGTAGCCAGAGCGAGCTGAGTGACGCGATCAAGACCGCACTGTTCCATTTGCAGAATAACTGGACTTGCGTCCTCTCGTCCTCGGGAGTTCGTTCTCCTGAGTCGAACTTGGCAAGTCCGAACTACCAAGGACGCAAGTCCGAAGTTTGCGTACTTGGTATCGAGAAACGGACCTGGTCAAAAACAGCTGTTTTCAGCACGCCGTTTCAGTGCATATGCCTTTAAATGATAATGAGCTTCGCTGACTCCGCCCCTCTGTTCTGTGTGTACACCGTTTGTAACACAATAACACAATAACCATAACGCATTGTTCATTATAAACGTGGGATTATGAATTATATTGAGAATGTCGTATAGAAAACATGCCGTAATACCCTGAGTGTAAACCTTAGACGCATTCATCGTGAAGCGTGCATCTAGCGATTTGCAAAGATTAATATAAAGGTTAATAAAACGTTACACTCACTTCAGTTCTTCTGGAGGTTCAGCAGGAACTCTAATTACTTAATTTAAAAAACTAACCCACATTCACAATGCAATTTCTATTTTATTTTAAAATATTTTACCACTTCATTTTACTAGTTTTACCAATCTTAGATAGTCAGAGAAATTAATCAAATGTTTTTGAGTGCGATATCAATAGAATAACTTTGATAAAAGATTGTGTTAATGTGTTATTTTTCATTTGTATTAAATCTTTATTAATCTGATTAATCTACACATGAAAATCTGATTAATCTGAAATAATCTCTGTAAAATATTTTTAATTATTTGAATGAACCCGCATTAACAGTGTATGTAATTTCTATAATAAGACATGTTCATTTACATTTGATATGTTTTTATTTGATTTCATTTTTATCATTAAAAAATATTTTTTTATTTTTTATTTTTTTCATATTACTACTTTTACCAATCTTAGGAAGTCTGGGGAATTAATTAAATCTTAAAAAGTTATGGACATTTCTATTCGATATATACCTAGCTTTAAAATATAGTATATTGGTCATAAATGTATGTTTTTGAGTGCGATATCCATTTTAAAAAGTTAGCAAAAGTGTTTTTAAAAAGTCTTACTGACCCGAACGTTTGAAGGGTAGTGAACACACCACATATGTTTAGTAGATCTGCTCATTGAATGAACAATATCTACTGTACCTTTATTTAAACAGCATGCATAACCTTCTCATCTCTGTTTGTGTTGCAGTAAGTGACAGCTGCTTTCGCAATCTCGCTGAGGACCGCAGCGGGGTCAACCTCAAAGATCTCGTGCACGACCCTTCCTTGTGAGTGACCACCATGAAACACACACACACATTTTTCACTTAAAGGGATACTTCACCTCTGGAAAGATGAATGTGTATTTAAAATGGGTCATTTATGTAGAAGAAATTTGAAATTATTTTTGAATTTGGAGCTTTCTAGACTGAAATTTATTTTTGGCTTATGTGGATGAAAGACAACAACTCCCAGAATGCACTTGCTTCGCTGCCCTAGGAGGCCACACCTACCGGTAACAGAGCGCAGTAGTTAAACAAGTCTAGGCTACTAGTGAGTCTCCGTGATGAGTCTGCCCGAAAATGTGTTTCGAGATCGCCCAAAATGTCCGGGATTCGGCTTTTGCGTTCTACAGTCGTCATTACTCATGTTTACTGTGGCGAGCAGGACGAGTGAGGGCCGCGGGAGAACGCCGCGAGGCCGGTGGCGTGATTACCGATGAGCGACACCTGTGAGACGCACCGGTCTCGTATCTCTCACGGAGGAGCGGGAATTTTCTTAGCAATGTTAAAACGCACATCAACCGATCACTTGTTTAGCGTTCATGTAAACACTACATTCAGATTCACCAATCGGAATGACTTCAGTTAGATTGAAACAAAAGGTGTGCATGTAAACAATGAATGGCGACTTCAGAAAGCAAAAGCTGAATCCCGGACATCGACGGCCGGACATGTCCGGGAAAAAGAGGATGGTAACCCCTACTACTCAGCTTTCTCCACAGAACAAGAGCCTGCTAGCTTAGCTTCCAAAAAAAGATGGCTGACACTATGTGCACATTCTGTGAGTGAGATCCCACGTTGAGAACATGCGGGACAGACCCTGCTACTGACTGTAGTCTTTAGCCTCTGGCCAAAAAATCCTCCGATGACGCAAAATGACGATTTTTGCGTCATCGGAGGATTTTTTCCAGACAGAAAAAATACATAAATCTCTCGTCTCAGGGGGATATGAGGGTGGAAAGCATGGTAATTTGAAAATACTACAGGTTTTCTACTAATACAAAGCTTAATGCTAAATCCTGAAGTATCCCTTTAATGCATGTCCCTTGATGCTTTTCGAGTTATTTAAATCTTGCTATTCGAATATTTGTATTACCGTAACGTGCTGAACGGCTTCAGTGGCCTGTTAGCTTCACAGCTCATATAATGAGACGTTCATGTCATGCTAATCACTTAATGCTCGTCAGGAGTTCAGGCTGTTAAACATGCAGAACATGTGCTTGCATTGAACCCTTGATGGATATTAATGTCAGAACGACTCAATGTCACACTGCGCTGTAATGAAGTGTCATTGTACATGAATGAAATGTGCGTGATGCATATCAAACAGTCGAACCACATCCAAATACACAAAGAAAATCACGTTATCTTATTAAACTTCATATCAACTCTTTCCCTCCATTGACGGAAATTTCAGGCTTTCTGTGTTTTTACAGTAGGGGACGCTATTACGCATCTCGTTAAAAGAGTGCTGAATCTCCTGATCAAAACACAGGCGAAGAAGAACGAGAAACAAGCGATAGCATATGTAAGCAGATGCATATGTAACATAACGTGATTATTAACATTAAACAGCATATAAATGTCATACGGCTTCGACATGAGGGTGAGTAAATGACAGTATATACATTTTTTGGAGCAAACTATCCCTTTAAGAAAACTGGTACCCTGAAAACACTGTGCTTCCCTTGTAATGAATTCAGGAGGAAGTGTTTGGACGAGCTGTCAGGTGAAATATAAACCCAGGTGGTTTAGTGGAGAGCGAGATGACAGACTGTCAGATGAAGCGGATGTGTGTTAAGTGTGAACGCTGCAGGAGAGACGGCTATCAGACGAGGACGGGTCGTGTTGTCCTCACGCGACTGCAAACTAATTGGTGGCACTAAAAATAGCCAGTGAATAAATCAGATCGGTGGCGTGTGGCTCGTCTTACACTGACCCTGGCTTGTTAGAGAGAGTTCAGCTGACCTTGGGCATGCTTTGAGGAAATTAATCTCAATTTTCATCTAAAAATCGAAAGAAAAAAATTTATATCATATTTTCTATGGTGAAAATGAATTTTTAAGACCAACAAGATATTTGGCAGTTATTAAAATTAAGCAAAAAAATTTTTGCACTTTTTGTATAATTAAGCGCATATTTTATTAAATTTTCATAATAGTAATATTTGTATTTATTACTGAAATTTTAAACATGATTTTCACTCTCTATAATTAAACACATTTTTATTAAATTCTCAAAAGAATAATCTTTTTCACTCTCTCTATAATTAAACACATTTTTATGATTTGTTTATAATAGTAATATTTTTGTTTCTTAATGAAATGTTGAATTGCTCAAACATGGTTTGCATAATTAAGCCAATTTTTTCTTACTAAGTAATATTTTTGTCTCTTTATAAAATGTCAAACATGATTTGACTGAAATTTTAAACATGATTTTCACATTTCTTATCAGAACAAGATTAATCTTTTTGTTTCTTAATTAAATTGCTCAGACATGTTTTGCACTTATTGTATAACAGTGCACATTTCTATTACATAATATAATTAAGTTTTTTTTACATGTTTATAATAGGAATATTTCTGTTTATTAATGAATTTTAAACATGATTTTCACCCTCCCTATAATTAAACACATTGTTTTGATTCGTTTATAATAGTAATGTTTTAGTTTTTTAATGAAATGTTGAATTGCTCAAACATGGTTTGCATTTATTGTATAATTAAGCCAATTTTTTCTTACTAAGTAATATTTTTGTCTCTTAATACAATGTCAAACATGATTTGACTGAAATTTTAAACATGATTTTCACTCTGTAATTAAACACATTTCTTATTAAATCCTCAAAAGATTAATCTTTTTGTTTCTTAATGAAATTGCTCAGACATGTTTTGCACTTATTGTATAACAGTGCACATTTCTATTACATAATATAATTATGTTTTTTTTTTACATGTTTATAATAGTAATATTTTTGTTTATTAGTGAAATGTTAAATTGCATTTATTGTATAATTAAGCCAATTTTTCCTACATGTTTACTATAGTAATATTTTAGTTTATTAATGAAAGGTTAAATTGCTCAACTGTGGTTTTCCCTCATGGTATGCAGCGACTCATCCATACTTCAGATGTTCAGTGCAGTAAGCATGTGAGTGTTTTCAGGTAGGGTCCCAGCGTCCTCCAGCAGTGCTTTAAAGTGCGCCGAAAGCCATCATTCAGCACAAAGGTGCTCCATTATTAATGAAATCACAGCAGCAGATGGCCTTGGTTTGGGAGCTCATCCAGAAGTAAAGCTGGGTCACAGATGTGTGCGACGGGATGCGTTCTCCTCCTCTGGCACACGCTCTCCGTCTTTCTTTATTCATACCCTGAGGAAGGCGGCGAGGCCAGGAATGATGTTTTTAAGTGTAGCAGGGTCCATTTGACAGCAGGGTTCGATTAAACAGTCATAACTCTTCCATTAGACAGAGAAAGACACGGCCAACGATTCTGGCAGAGAAAAGTGCAACTGTTTAACTGTGCCAGAAATATCACTGGAATCCTGTCGGCAAGGGAGGATGTCAGTACCTCGAAATGTTTTAGAGCGTTTGTTTTTTTCATTATAGGCACTTTTTCTTGGCATTTCTATAAATGGACTTATTAACATGTAGCATGTTGTTGCAATCCCGCTGGTCACGATGGTAAGATGCCTGTGTTCGCAGTGTCATACTATTATACTTCCCAATAAAAAAGTATTTTTTAAAAATCACCAATTGGAAAAAAGTCACGGATTTGTCATTTATTGGTCTAAAATTATGGGAACCCTGCTTCTACTGGTAAATAGAGAGCTATTTAGTATAAGATTTGTTAATGTTTTTGAAAGAAGTCTCTTTTGCTCACCAAGGCTGCATTTAGTTGATCAAAAATACAGTAAAAATTGTGAAATATTATTACAATTTATTATAACTGTTTTCTATGTGAATATATTGTAAAATGTAATTAATTTATTTGATACAAAGCTGAATTTTCAACATCATTACTCCAGTCTTCAGTGTCACATGATCCGTCAGAAATCATTCTAAAATCAATAGACATTTTTTTTTCAGGATTCTTAGATGAATAGCCTAGAAAGTTCAAAAGAACAACATTTATTTTTATTTTTTTAACATTATAAATGTCTTTACTGTTACTTTTGATCAATTTAACACATCCTTGCTGAACAAAAGTACTCTTAAAAAAATGTGTATGCTATTCTGATTTCATCCCCTGTGTGATACTGTATCCCATAGTGCAGATCCATTGACTGTATCTGCCACTGCCATACATTTTAGAATCTCCTTCTTGACTTTTATTAGTTGAGACGGACAAAAGTTGACATTTTTAAATAAATTGGACTAAAAATGCACATTTTTACATACCATTTTTTTAATAATAGTTGATAGTGTATAGCGTGCAGTATGTGGTGTTCCATTCCAAACCTCTTTCTCTTCCTCTTCCTCTGTAGTTTGGTTTCCTCCTCACTTCCTCCGCTCATCTTTAGAAACTCTGGAAACGTTTTTAGTTCCATAATATTTCATTTTTAGGCCAGCACACCCCAGTAAAAATGATTTAATTACTCTGACACTTTAACGGATAGTTCACCCAATAATAAAAATTCTGTCATTAATTACTGACCCTCATGTCGTTCCAAACCCGTAAGACTTTCGTTCATCTTCAGGAACACAAATGAAGATCTTTTTGATGAAATCTGAGAGCTTTCTGCCCCTCCATTGACAGCTACACAACTACCATTTTGATGCTTCAAAAAGTTCATAAAGAGATTGTAAAACTTATCCATATGTTTTGAGCAGTTTAGTCAAAATTTTATAAAGAGACAGTCGCTTTATATGATGAACAGAATGAATTTAGACTTTTATTCATATAAACATTCATCAACTCACACATCTGATCTGGTAAATGGAAGCTCAAGCATTTTCGCTTGACGTGCGAGAACCAATGAGGTTCATTCTCGTGTTACGCATTATGTTTGAGCTTCATCAAGAACCAATGAGGTTCATTCTCATGTTACGCATCACGTTTGAGCTGTAACAAGAACCAATGAGGTTCATTCTCATGTTACGCAGCACGTTTGAGCTTCCTCAAGAACCAATGAGGTTCATTCTCGTGTTACGCAGCACGTTTGAGCTTCCTAAAGAACCAATGAGGTTCATTCTCATGTTACGCAGCACGTTTGAGCTGTAACAAGAACCAATGAGGTTCATTCTCGTGTTACGCAGCAAGTTTGAGCTTCCTCAAGAACCAATGAGGTTAATTCTCGTGTTACGCAGCACGTTTGAGCTTTAACAAGAACCAATGAGGTTCATTCTCGTGTTACGCAGCACGTTTGAGCTTCAACAAGAACCAATTAGGTTCATTCTCGTGTTACGCAGCACGTTTGAGCTTCAACAAGAACCAATGAGGTTCATTCTCGTCTTACGCAGCACGTTTGAGCTGTAACAAGAACCAATGAGGTTCATTCTCGTGTTACGCAGCACGTTTGAGCTTCAACAAGAACCAATGAGGTTCATTCTCGTGTTACGCAGCACGTTTGAGCTGTAACAAGAACCAATGAGGTTCATCCTTGTGTTACGCAGCACGTTTGAGCTTCAACAAGAACCAATGAGGTTCATTCTCGTGTTACGCAGCACGTTTGAGCTTTAACAAGAACCAATGAGGTTCATTCTCGTGTTACGCAGCACGTTTGAGCTTCCTCAAGAACCAATGAGGATCATTCTCGTGTTACGCAGCAAGTTTGAGCTTTAACAAGAACCAATGAGGTTCATTCTCGTGTTACGCAGCACGTTTGAGCTTCCTCAAGAACCAATGAGGTTCATTCTCGTGTTACGCAGCAAGTTTGAGCTTTAACAAGAACCAATGAGGTTCATTCTCGTGTTACGCAGCACGTTTGAGCTGTAACAAGAACCAATGAGGTTCATTCTCGTGTTACGCAGCACGTTTGAGCTTCCTCAAGAACCAATGAAGTTCATTCTCGTGTTACGCAGCACGTTTGAGCTTTAACAAGAACCAATGAGGTTAATTCTCGTGTTACGCAGCACGTTTGAGCTTCAACAAGAACCAATGAGGTTCATTCTTGTGTTACGCAGCAAGTTTGAGCTTCAACAAGAACCAATGAGGTTCATTCTCGTGTTACGCAGCACGTTTGAGCTTTAACAAGAACCAATGAGGTTAATTCTCGTGTTACGCAGCACGTTTGAGCTTTAACAAGAACCAATGAGGTTCATTCTTGTGTTACGCAGCACGTTTGAGCTTTAACAAGAACCAATGATGTTCATTCTCGTGTTACGCAGCACGTTTGAGCTTTAACAAGAACCAATGAGGTTCATTCTCGTGTTACGCAGCAAGTTTGAGCTTCAACAAGAACCAATGAGGTTCATTCTCGTGTTACGCAGCACGTTTGAGCTTCCTCAAGAACCAATGAGGTTCATTCTTGTGTTACGCAGCACGTTTGAGCTTTAACAAGAACCAATGAGGTTCATTCTCGTGTTACGCAGCAAGTTTGAGCTTTAACAAGAACCAATGAGGTTCATTCTCGTGTTACGTAGCACGTTTGAGCTTTAACAAGAACCAATGAGGTTCATTCTCGTGTTACGCAGCACGTTTGAGCTTCCTCAAGAACCAATGAAGTTCATTCTCGTGTTACGCAGCACGTTTGAGCTTCCTCAAGAACCAATGAGGTTCATTCTCGTGTTACGCAGCACGTTTGAGCTTTAACAAGAACCAATGAGGTTCATTCTCGTGTTACGCAGCACGTTTGAGCTTTAACAAGAACCAATGAGGTTAATTCTCGTGTTACGCAGCACGTTTGAGCTTTAACAAGAACCAATGAGGTTAATTCTCGTGTTACGCAGCACGTTTGAGCTTTAACAAGAACCAATGAGGTTCATTCTTGTGTTACGCAGCACGTTTGAGCTTTAACAAGAACCAATGAGGATCATTCTCGTGTTATGCAGCACGTTTGAGCTTTAACAAGAACCAATGATGTTCATTCTCGTGTTACGCAGCACGTTTGAGCTTTAACAAGAACCAATGAGGTTCATTCTTGTGTTACGCAGCAAGTTTGAGCTTCAACAAGAACCAATGAGGTTCATTCTCATGTTACGCAGCACGTTTGAGCTTCAACAAGAACCAATGACGTTCATTCTCGTGTTACGCAGCACGTTTGAGCTTCCTCAAGAACCAATGAGGTTCATTCTCGTGTTACGCAGCACGTTTGAGCTTTAACAAGAACCAATGATGTTCATTCTCGTGTTACGCAGCACGTTTGAGCAGAGATGCTCACAAGTCTCTGAGCTAGAGTCCAAGTCAAGTCTCAAGTCTCTGAGCTAGAGTCCAAGTCAAGTCTCAAGTCTTTGAGCTAGAGTCCAAGTCAAGTCTCAAGTCTCTGAGCTAGAGTCCAAGTCAAGTCTCAAGTCTCTGAGCTAGAGTCCAAGTCAAGTCTCAAGTCTCTTGTGGTTATAAGTGTTGCATCACGTACAGCGACCCATCCAGGTTGCTTAGAACACTGCATAGCTTTATAAAGGAATTCAAAGCATGTAATATGTTAGGTTACACTTTATTTCGATAGTCCACTTTAGACATTCTACTAACCATGTACATTTTTAACTACATGTCAACTAACTCTCATTAGAGTATTAGTAGACTGTAGTAGACTGTCAGGTTATGATGTGGGTTCGGGTTTGGAGAACAAGTTGACTTGTAGTTGCCAAGTTACTTATAGTCAGTAGAATATCTGTTGGGGAACCAACAAAATAAGATATTATAATATATAATTAGCAGATATTAAGCAGACAGCCTACTAATACTCTAATGAGAGTTAGTTAACATGCAGCTGCAAAGTTACTTATAGTTCGTAGAATGTATAAAGTGGACTATCAAAATAAAGTGGTACCATATGTTATTATGACTCCTTTATCTATTAGCATACAGTATCAGCTTTGATTTTGGTAATCAGTGTAAACAGGCTATTGCAACATGACAAAAACACCAAGAATGTTTTACTTTTAGTTAATTTCTTTATTTTGCCTTGTAGCTTGAACATACCAAGACATAAGACCAAATATAGAAAATGATATAACTCGCAACACTAAAATTGACACACTCCTATTTAGTGCAAAACATCAGTGTAGCTAAATGCAAATAAACTATTGCATCCAAATGAAATTTGCAACACTACAGTGCACTTCCAAAACATTAAAATGCTCAAAATCTTTAGTGTAAATGTGAAGCAACTGACCAACTTATGGCATGTAACTTGTTAAGAACAAAATGTTTAGAAATAAAAAAATCCAAAGGGTGAGATCAGACTGGTTAACCTTCTCTTCTCTCAACACACTAGGTATGGGCCACAAAACATTTCTGGCTTCTTCTGGCTGCACTGCCTATGCAACTAATCATAGCTTATATACTGTAAGTCAACACATCCCAGACTCTCAAACCAGTGTAACGTTATAACTAAATGAAACAGTAATGTTACATGATCAACAATAAACCTGTTTGTAGACAACGGGCAGCCAGCGGCACGTAAATGATTAACGTCACGTTAATCGACCACCACAAGTTTGGCAATTAAACAAACGCTCATTCATATTTCATAAGGAAGACAGTCGGAGTTAACCTCCCGTAACGTTAGGTAGCTAAAGCAATAAGCAAGCTAACGGTAGATGGTCAATGCTGAGCTAAACATGTTTACTCACCTATCAGGGTGCGTTTTCAGATGCCTGATAAAATTAGATGTGGTTGAGCCAGAATCTTTTATCGTGATTCTGCATATTTTACATTGAGCGCTTCTTTTGAGCGCGTCTTGTTTGAAGTTTTTGAATCCAAAGCTAACGATGAATGGCTCAGCAGCGGCCGGTGCAGTCGAACTTTTTGTTTGTTATCCTCTCATGTGCGGTCGCGCGCGCGCTGCCAGCAATAGGCCACGTAGTACGTGGTTACGTAGGCAGGTTATAGGTAACGGAGGGAGGGGGATAACAGCGAGCTCATCAGACGTTTCCGAAAAATAAACATTGTTCACGAGTCCCGCAGCTCGAGTCCGAGTCGAGTCTGAAGTCTTTCGAGGACGAGTCTCAAGTCAAGTCTGAAGTCACTGTGTGTGGGACTTAAGTCGCACTCGAGTCCGAGTCTCAAACTCGAGTCCCCATCTCTGCGTTTGAGCTTTAACAAGAACTAATGAGGTTCATTCTTGTGTTACGCAGCAAGTTTGAGCTTCAACAAGAACCAATGAGGTTCATTCTCATGTTACGCAGCACGTTTGAGCTTCAACAAGAACCAATGACGTTCATTTTCGTGTTACGCAGCAAGTTTGAGCTTCCTAAAGAACCAATGAGGTTCATTCTCGTATTACGCAGCACGTTTGAGCTTCCTCAAGAACCAATGAGGTTCATTCTCGTGTTACGCAGCACGTTTCAGCTTCCTCAAGAACCAATGAGGTTCATTCTCGTGTTACGCAGCACGTTTGAGCTTTAACAAGAACCAATGAGGTTCATTCTCATGTTACGCAGCAAGTTTGAGCTTCAACAAGAACCAATGAGGTTCATTCTCGTGTTACGCAGCAAGTTTGAGCTTTAACAAGAACCAATGAGGTTCATTCTCGTGTTACGCAGCAAGTTTGAGCTTTAACAAGAACCAATGAGGTTCATTCTCGTGTTACACAGCAAGTTTGAGCTTCCTCAAGAACCAATGAGGTTCATTCTCGTGTTACGCAGCACGTTTGAGCTTTAACAAGAACCAATGAGGTTCATTCTCGTGTTACGCAGCAAGTTTGAGCTTCCTCAAGAACCAATGAGGTTCATTCTCGTGTTACGCAGCAAGTTTGAGCTTCCTCAAGAACCAATGAGGTTCATTCTCGTGTTACGCAGCAAGTTTGAGCTTTAACAAGAACCAATGAGGTTCATTCTCGTGTTACGCAGCACGTTTGAGCTGTAACAAGAACCAATGAGGTTCATTCTCGTGTTACCAGGGGCGGAGCTACGTGGTGGCCAGGGGGGGCCACGGCCACCACTGGTCAAGGCTCGGCCACCCTGCCGCCCCCCCCCCCCCCCAACCTCACGGCCCCACTCCCAGTCCGAGGATGAGGAAAATACATTTAATTTAAAAAAAAAAGCCTCCTGAACAGAAACGGTCTAAATGAAGCTGAAATGTATGCATTAATATTTTGTTATCAAGTAATTTGTCACTTACGCTACTGCCCCATATTAGCAACATGTTGGGTGACGCCCCCATCAACAGTGCAAGACATTACGTGCCTGCATTCTGACAGCGCTTAATGGAGACTAGCAGCTAATCACTGGATACCACTGTAACTTACAGGTAAACGACGCATAAAATCCATTTTAGGGGTCATTCCACGAAATCGGTGCCTTTTCAACTTTATTTTTTTTCAGTACCCATTAAATTAAGACATCTTAACATGACAGGAAATTGTGTTGGGCCTTCTCAAGCTATGCCATTTATTATTTTATGACTGTTTATTTATTTCATGTGTTGATATTTTCCTCAGTCCTGTTACCGACTGAAGTGTTACTATAAATAATAATTCCAATTACAAATATGCAACAGTTTGCACATATATTAGTAGTATTTTGGTCCCTCTTTTCATTCAGACGATGTCATATTTAAAACAAATCTGTTTTATATCATAATATCCATTCAGATTACTGAAAATGTCCTATTTCAGGGACGACATCACATTACAATTAAGATATATGTATACTTTGACAAGATATTTATTTTAAAAAGGGTCTTGTCCAAAATGCAATATAGTGCAGGTTACTATGGTGAGATCTGTTTGACTGTCAAATGTCATTTTTCTTTTAAAATATCAAATTAATGACAGTAACAGGACTGAGCTCTCAATATCCGAGTGTCTTCAGTCACCTATTGTTTGTCATTGCAGTTAATTGCATGCATTATGGACAAGAGTTATGAACTTATTTACTTCCATACTAATTATATGGAACATTAGGCCATGATAATCTGCTTCCATATGGGAGGTAATATAGAATTATATAGAAAAATACAATCATAGAAGAAAACGTATATCTTTATTAAAACAAATCATCCTTGGACATATAAAACATGGTCTGCTCTCTCCATCTTATCCTCAACACCTTTTCTACCTCATTGCATTCTTCTATGCCTCTATTTTTCTTTTCTTGTTCTCGGTCTCTCTTATAGGCCTACTTCTTTTTTTCCCATAGAAGATACCGTTCTATCCTCTCTGGATCCTGGTCTCTATGATCGCGATAGCGCCGTTGCTTCTCGGCTGCAGTTAATGGCATGTTACTAACAATTGTAAAAGTGTATAGCAAATTAAATGTGATGTTAATTCTATGCAAATAAGACATAAAAAAGTAAGGAGCATAAGTATACAAATAAAAAAACAGATGCATAAACAAACAATGTTAACTAAGCATGTCGATGCTCATATGTCGCTGCTTTTAGCTCAATAACACACAAAATAACCTTTATAAATGTCTATGTCCCTTAGTTGTTGTCCTATTCCTTAAATTGCATTAGAATGTTTTCCCCTGCAAATAACAAATACACCATCTATGACTGAGTTATGCAGCTGGGCTAGAATCTATGCTCCCTTTTGCTCTGGGATAGTAACAGGACTGATGGTAACAGGACTGATGATTTGATGCTAATATGCTAATTTCTAAATAACAGGTCAAGGTCAGAAAGGCACAAGGTATGTAATCTGAAAGGTTAATTCTTCTAGATATTGGTAATATTAGGATTAATAAATAATTGTTTATATGTACACTTTAAAAAAATGGTAACAGGACTGATGTTGTATGCCGACCCCTCTCTAACAACCATGATAAAACATGAAAAATAGGACAATTAGGAAGAGAGAAACCTATCCTTGCTTACACTGTGTAATCCACTTAATCTAAATGATGTCACTTCCTTGAAACGATGTCACTTCTGGTTTGTACCATTATTTTATAGGGGTTTTTTGGTGATAGTAACAGGACTGATATGAAATTAGGGGACAATGATAAAATGACTTATATTTCTAAGAAAATATATCTATTTAGGTCAAAACCATTGCTTAACAATGAGATTACACTTTAGACAATATAAAACTGTGAAAATTGGATAATTTTACCAACATTTTACAAATGAGAAGTCCTGTTGAAAAAGAACAACCATAGCGAGGGACAGGCTAAAATCCTTACCCATAGCATATAATATGTGATTTTAATTATTTAAAATGATATTTTATTGGCTTTTACTTGGTCTTATATTGATGCATTATGATCTGTAGTAATATTAAGTTTTTAAATTACACATTTATTTGTTGTTAAACCAACTTTAGAACTGATTATTTGTTAGGGACGCAAAAGGCACCGATTTCACGGAATCACCCTTAGACGAATGGTCTATTTTCCCGAACGTGCGCCGCTATCACGTCTGGTGTAGCTACTTCCATTACACTATTATTATCAAAGGTTATTATGCTCGTGAACTGGAGCTCGTCTCATAAATGAACCGAAACTCAGCGTTTAAGCTGCCTCACAGACACGAGAAATATAGAAAGCTTAAAATGTCAAATGTTTTAAATTTTAAACGAAACAATTCAGAACGAAAAGAAACCGACTACTCCCGGCTTATGTTATTCATATGTGCATTTCTCTCTATAGGCGAGTTAATACTGCGGTCACTATTGCAGCCGACACTGAAAACACTCATTTATTAATAAACAATTAAAATGTCTCCTTTCTATATTTGAAACATTCATAATCATTACTTTTGCCGGTTCCTTGTGACAGCTTTTGCGTTATTGGCAGCGGCACCCTCTGGTTACATGAACACAGCGTCACCACCGAATCAGCACCGAAAACATGGGGATTTTTTAAGACAATAATCGCACAACCTATTCGATATTCTATAATTAAATCAACAAATCAAATATTCGAAAATCGTGACTCATCCCTAGTCACTACTGCTTTATTAATTTATCCAGTGTAAAACCCGGACACCGCCACACAAATGTGTCTTTTTGTTAATGACTGTCCTAGGATTTAACACAGAGTAACAGCTCACTACCAGTTACAAAAGACACTGTAACAGTCTGTCAGAGGCAATTCTAGTTGCATTTTTCATCAATTAATTTCTTAAATTATGTTCTGGCCGCTGTCTAGTGTAAAAAAAATTTTTTTGGCCCGATGCCAACCTTACTTGCCGACCCCTGCTTTATGGCCTGACGAGCCGCGGGAAAACCGCTACTCTGAGTGACCTGGTGCGTTAGTTTTAAAATAGTAGTTTTTGACAATCAAGTGCCACCCCAAATAAAAGACTGGCCCAAGCTGGCCCCCCCCAGAAATAATGTCCTGGCTACGTCCCTGCGTGGTACGCAGCAAGTTTGAGCTGTAACAAGAACCAATGAGGTTCATTCTCGTCTTACGCAGCACGTTTGCCAAGATGTGTTTTTCTCAAAAAGTTTGCATGAAATGAGAGTGACTAGATGATGACAGTATATTTATTTTAGGGTGAACTATACTGTACATTTAAAGAGAGAGAGAGATGCTGAAATGAAAGCACAGGTATCTCACTTTGAGAAAAAATAAACCTCCGGCACGTTCGGTTGTTCATAAACGAGTTTTCCACACGTTCAGGACAGGTGCACACACTGAGCCCAAACCGTGTGTCTAAAGTCTAGCATCACAAATGCTCTGAAACACACACACACACACACACAGAGAGAGAGAGAGAGAGAGAGAGAGAGAGAGAGAGTCGCTGCCACCAGAGGCTGTAGTCTGAAGTGGTTTCCTTGGAAACAGAAGAAAAGATCCAAAGTTATTTGCTATCAGTATAATGTTATTTATGCAAAGAGTGAAGCCAATAACACTCGAGGGTTGCTGTGTTTTACCTGACAGGTGTAACTCTGCATAGTGAAGAGTAAAGTATGTTTAACAGAATAAACCACGTCATATATATTAAATGGAAATAAAATGTGTTTGTGAAAATGTGATTTTTGAGAACATTAAATATAATAAAAATAAAAAACTTTTTGTAAACATGGAATAAAAACTTTCAAATTGATGTAGATAATCATAATGTCCTACATTTATTAATCTATTTTCATTTTAGTTAAAGTTAAGCTAAAGTTTTGTAAAAAAAAACAATGTCATTTTTTAGTTGTTTAAAAAGAGGTACATGTTTTGGTCACTTGGTGTGTGTGTGTGTGTGTGTGTGTGTGTGTGTGTGTGTGTGTGTGTGTGTGTGCGCGTGCGTGCGTGCGCTCGCGCCCAACTGCAATCACAAGGAAACATGATGCTATAGTTTCCTAAAAATAACATGCACACAAAAGGGGGAGAAGGAAAAAGAGACCTTACATAAGACCTGTCTGCTGCTCTACACCTTCTGCCTCAAGCGCTTTTCTCCTGCTCGCTCTCTCTCTCTCTCTTTCACACACACACATACCCCCCCCCCCTCTCTCTCTCTCTCTCTCTCTCTCTCTGTTTGTCCTAATTCTTGATTTCGCCACAGGATGGTGCCATGCAATAAAATATAGGCTTGATAGATTTCTACAAACACATCACCTTTATGGCCCTGTAGATCTAGTTGTTCTCATACTCTGATCTTGGTTTTCAGGCTTGGAGGAACCATCTCGGCTTACAAAATCGTTCCTGATGAAATTGATGAAATCAAGGTATGTATTTTTAAAGAAATTAATAATAAATTGATCAAAAGTGACAGTAAAGACGTGTATAAAGGCTGTTCTTTTGAACTTCCTATTGATTTGCAAATGTACTGTAAAAGTGTGTGTTTATTGATGTGTGTTTCTTTTGTCTGGTTCAGGAGACGCTTGTCGACTGGTGTGATGAGAAAGAGTTAAACCTGATTTTGACCACAGGTGGCACAGGCTTCGCTCCACGAGATGTCACACCTGAGGTGTGTGTGTGTGTGTGTGTGTGTGTGTGTGTGTGTGTGTGTGTGTGTGTGTGGAGAGTGTCAGATGTGTGTTCCTGCCTGAGATATTCTCTTACAGACCTGAATAACACACACTCCAAAGCTGAGATCACAAGCCAAAATGAACCAACTACCATCACAAGAGCCCTTCCAGCGGTCACACTTGTCTAGATCAGATCTCTTTCAGATCCTGATCTCAGCTCATCTCCTCTTTATTGATGTGACCTACTGTATTCTCGTCAGGGATGCTGACCAAAGGTCCTGTTACACCAGTTACAGGCTCGGTGGGGGACAGACAGTCAGTCAGATAGATAGATGGATGGATAGATGGATGGATAAACATACAGATGGATAGATGGATGGACGGACGGACAGAGATAGATAGATAGATAGATAGATAGATAGATAGATAGATAGATAGATAGATAGATAGATAGATAGATAGATAGATAGATAGATAGATAGATAGATAGATAGATAGGATAGATAGATAGATAGATAGATAGATAGATAGATAGATAGATAGATAGATAGATAGATAGATAGATAGATAGATAGATAAATGGATAAATAGATAGATAGATAGATAGATAGATAGATAGATAGATAGATAGATAGATAGATAGATAGATAGATAGATAGATATATAGATAGATAACTAGATAGATATTTAATTAAATAATTTATAGTAAATTTTTATGTCTGTCATTCCAAGATAGATAGATAGATAGATAGATAGTATTGTGGTCAATTCAGTTCAAATTCTGCTCAGGATGCTCTTTGGAACATCTCAAATCTCAAATCATGCTGGAGAACATGATGATCCGGTTTTATTTGTGTCTTTTCCGGTTCTGCTGCCGTTTGTTAAACTAGAACTTTGCCAAATAGAAGTATTTACACCAGTCGTTCACTAGATTTTGGACCACATACTATTTCTCTACAAAAGGAGACTCTGAGACTCTTCCTTTTCTACTCTCTCTCTCTCTCTCTCTCATTCTTTCTTGCTCCTTAGATCTACAGTTGCTGTTAATGCATTTGTAAATACTATTAATTCTAATGTGTCTGATCATGAGTGCCCTTTCTGTAAAATAATGGAAACTTTTTTTCACTGCTTTTTAGAATGTTTAAGATTGAAGTATTTGTTCAAATTAGAATTTGTACTTAAATTAATGTTTTTTAATTTAAAAGAAGCGTTCCAAAAAAGTAAAAGTCAATTGCTAAACTTCTTGATTGGACAAGCTAAAAGAGCCATTTATATTTCAAGGGGGAAAAAGAGTATAGGTATAGTAGGGCAAAAAGTTGAGATGGTCTTTAAAAATTTGGTGAAAAGTCAGGTTCTGATTGATTTTAGGTTTTATAAGTTGGTTAATGATTATGAAGATTTTTTGCAAAGGTGGGGATATAATGAAGCTATTTGCACAGTTTTGGATGGAATGTTGTTTTTTGCTTTGATATTGGAATAAGTATTTGGGCTTGGAAGAAATAATGATATGTGAAATACAAAAATGTGACTATAATTATAACTTATGATCAAATGAAGTTGTTGTGAAAAACTCAACTCTCTCTCTCTCTCTCTCTCTCTCTCTCTCTCTCTCTCTCTCTCCCTCCTCATGAGTCTCATCAACACTCCTCCTTTGATGTTTTCCCTTGTGACTTTGCAGACCTTTTTTATGCTCAAACAGCAACATTACACACTAAAGAAAGATGAACATGGAAAAATGCATAGGACCCCTTTAAAGAGATATAACTTGTCGTTTGTCTTTCCTGAGACCTCTCTGTGTTTCTGTCTGTCCAGGCCACTAAAGAGGTGATCGAGCGGGAAGCTCCAGGGATGTCTCTGGCCATGCTGATGGGATCTCTGAATGTCACTCCTCTGGGAATGCTCTCCAGGTCTGGCTTCAACACGTCCAAAACATTCACAGGATCGTTTTTGACATTCATTCATAATTATACTTGTCAGGATATTCAGAGAAAAACTGATCGCTGATCAGCCTCTCAATCAAAAACACGGACTTATTGGCTCATGCACAGAAGAGACGCTTCCAGTACAGAAATACAACAGATAGACACAGAGTTACAGGAACAGCTCATTTTCAGAATATAATAATACAAATGCCTGAATACTATATATTCAGAATTTACAGTTGTTATTAATACACAATTACTGTACAATTAATAATAATATTAACATTTAAACACAACTGTTCAAATGCCAGTATGTTTTTTAAGTTTCTTCTGCTCGCCAAAAATACAGTAAAATCAGTAATATTGCGAAATATTATTACAATTTAAAATAACTCTTTTCTATGTGAATATTTTGTAGAATTTTATTTATTTCTGTGATCAAATCTGAATTTTCAGCATCATTACTCCAGTCTTCAGTGTCACATGATCCTTCAGAAATCATTCTAATATGATAATTTTCTGCTCAAGAAACATTTCTGATTATTATCAATATTGAAAACAGCTGATTAATATTTTTGTGGAAACTATGATACATTATTTTCAGGATTTTTTTAATAAATCCAGTTAAAAAAGAACAGGATTTACTTGAAATAGAATCTTTTGTAACATTATAAATGTCTTTACTGTTACTTGTAATCAATTCAATGCATCCTTGCTGAATAAAATATTAATTTCTTTGAGCAAAAATAGTGTGTATATATGAGAATGAATAATGCGTTTCTTCTGAATTGTCTTGAATTGTGTGCACAGACCCGTGTGTGGTATCCGAGGGAAAACTCTCATCATAAATTTGCCGGGCAGTAAAAAAGGTTCACAGGTAAGAATATTTTTTTTCTTTCACTAAGAGTGTGGTTAATAATATAGTCATATGTCTCAATACTGGTCTAGTTCGTAATGAGAAGTGTGTACTCCACTAGCAAAGTCAAAACCGCTCGTGGTCTCAATAAAATATAGGCCTACATTAATGGGTGCTGGAAATAGAGATAAACATGAATAATTATAGAGCTCCAGAATCATTACAGAATAGTTTAAGGGTTATATCTTTTTCATTGCTTGTCCAATTCATGAGAAATCACAGAGATGAATAAAATAAAAAATAAAGTTTGCTGTAAATCACCTATAATATAATAAAAGAAGAAGGTTTATCCCATACAAAAATGTACTTCCATGGTTAATGCCCAAAAACATGGTTATTTTTGGTACTTTTTTGTTAGTGATTCTCAGTGTTTTAAAACTATTGCGTTACTCCCTAACTATTTGAGTTACTTAGTTACTTTTTATGGAAAGTAAAGTGTAACGTTACTTTTGCCTCAACTGGACTGGGCTTGCTTGTTTGGATTTTAACTGTACAGTAGAGGGCGCATTATGGAAGTTAATTAATGACATATGTGTTTGAAACAAAAAAGTGAATGTGAATATTTCAATTCATAATATATCACACACATTTTTATTATTATTATTAAAAATTCAATAATCCATATTCACCTTCCAGACATCACTTCCAAAATATTCAGTCTGTTTAAATATACAACCTTTAATATTCAACAGGCAAATTTCTGTCCATTTCACTTTACAAATTTGCTTCCATAAATTCAGTGGTTCAAATTCGGCAGAATATTCAACATTGCACATCCGGGAACTGCAGGAATAGCAGTAGAGTACCGATGCATAATCTCCATCCGCTGTTAGTTGACTCACCAGCAGGTGGTGCAAGCGGGTGATGACGAAGACCAAAGCAACGGGTAGAGAGAGTCATTCATTCTCCAAAACTGATTTACAGCACTAAAATTCAAGTACTGTTAATGCAATGAAATTAGTGCCATTCCACATGATTTTTTGCTTCAAATACATTTTGTCATTATCTCTCTTCCATAGCGCAGCTCAAACAAACCTTTCAGCTGTTCTGCCATTCTGGATCGCAGAAGAATAGGACGCAGGAGAAGAAAGTGCAACACTCTAACTTCAGCAATAAAAACAACTAAATGAAACACAAATGTGATGTTCATTTAAAGTCATTTTTGCTTATTAGTATAGTTTGATTGGATCATCGAAGGTCAGCTGCAAAGACATTGGTTAATAAAGTGACATTTAAATACATAAATTACAGCATTTTCAGATTCATTCACTTTGGAGAGCTTCTTCAAAAAGCATCAAAAGTTTTCACCCTTTCATATCATTCTGGATGAAAGGCCAAAACATTGAGAAAAAGATGTGTTTTCAAATGTATCTAGGTTAAATTGATGTCTAGGGGCCATATTTGAATGATCTAAGCTCATAGACTAAAGCACAGGGCGCAAGTGCACTTAGGGTGTGTCCGAATCCACTTTTGCTAGTTTAACGACAGGAAAAGTGGTCGGCGCACTCGGCGCATGGTCTAAAAGAGTTGTCCCTCTTCTCTCAATGAGTAATGGGTGTGTTTTGGGTGTAACGTGAAAAAAACCAATCAGAGTCTCACCTCCCATTCCCTTTAAAAGCCAGTTGCGTTCGCGCCATGGCGGATTCGCTATTTACATGGAGGAATTTGCAAGAGGAAAAACTGAACGCTTCTCTAGCGAAGAAACGGATCTGCTCGTGCGCGAGGTTAAAGCGCAAGCAGACCATCTACGGGACAAAGTGTACGAGCGCTGTGCTCCCGCCTATAGGCGCATATTACAAATGTGCTCTTTTAATAACAAAAAAAAATTCCGCTTTAGACGTTAGACCAGGTTTCAGTTGGTCAATGGCTCAGTCTATTTCAGTTCCTCAAAATAGCAACGCACCAACAATGCACCTGAACACACACCTCATTTTCAGACCAGCAGTCCATGGGCACACAAATGGACGTGAAAATGATAACTGCGTCAGGCTGAAACTAGCAAAAAACACTTGCGTGCAAACAGCCTAGCGAGTGTTTGATTGGGCCCTAGCACGGAAATGCACAAAGCTCTTTATTTTATCTTTCTTTGCGTTTGTGTCGTGCAGGAATGCTTCCAGTTTATCCTTCCCGCTCTCCCGCACGCCATCGACTTGCTCCGAGAGGCCGTGGTCAAAGTGAAGGAGGTGCCGAATGAGCTGGAGGACCTGCCCTCGCCCCCCCCGCCTCTGTCCCCACTGCCCGGCAGCAGCCCGCACCGGCAGACCGAGGACAAGGGTGTTCAGTGTGAGGAAGAGGAGGAGGAGAAGAAGGACAGCGGCGTGGCCTCCACTGAGGACAGCTCCTCCTCACACATCACTGCTGCCTCCATCGCTGCCAAGGTAATCCTGTGTGCATATATGATGTTTTACATAGGGATGCACGATATATCGGCCACGTTATCATTATCTTCAAGATAAGAAAATTTGATCGATATATATAGTGTTGTCAAAAGTACCGACTTTGGGCGCAAAATGTGACGCTTTGACCACTGTAAAGCAGAATCGTGAACGCCTCTGATTGGCCGTTGTGTTCGCGCGCTCATCAAATATGTCTGTGATTGGCTACAATGATCAGCGCTTCAAAAACATGTTGTAAATATACATCAATGACGCTCTTCAGGGAGCGCTTACACTGATACACACGCGAACATTTGAAAGCAAGCGTCTATCAGCGGATCGGTCCTGCTTGTGCTCTCAAACGCTCCTGCTTTCAAACACTTCGGTGTGCTCTCAAACGCTCCCGTGCGTTGATCATTGTAGCCAATCACAGACATATCCGATGAGCTTGTGAACACAATGGCCAATCAGAGGTGTTTATGATTCCGCTCAAAGCGTCACATTTTTTAAATTTCAGTACAGAAGTCTGTACTTATGACAACACTATAATGTAGTTTTACATAGGGATGCACGATATATCGGCTACCATATCAGTATCGGCCGGTATATGATCAATTTTAATGTTATATCATTATCGGCCCGATAAGAAAATTTGATTGATATATTAAAGCCGATAAATAATGGATTATTTCCTTCAGCTGAGACACTTCAGACGCGATTTTGTAATCAGGCTCTCAAAATTATAAAAACGTTGGATTTAGATTTATCGGCCAATATATCGGTTATCGGCTTTCAAACATAAAGAATTATCGGTTATCGATATCGGCTAAAAATGTTTGTATCGGTGCATCCCTAGTTTTACATAAAATAGTTATGCTATGCAAATATAGAGACAAACATAAATTACTTAATTGGGGAAATTGAGAGATGAAACCATGCTGATGACCTGGGTCTGTGGTGGAGTAGTGAGTGTGATGTGTAATTAAACTCGAGGCTCTGTGGGGTGCGGACTTATGGGAAAGTGATCACGAGGTTACCCCGTGAGTCAGTCCTAGAGCTCCTCCTGTCCGATTTTAGGGAAAAATCAGGTCTATTGGAGATGTACAATAGATTTCTTAGGCGCGCCGAAAGAACACCATAGACACAGTGAGATCATCATGGGAAAATCTCAGAGTAAAACTGCGAGTTGTGAAAAATATGATACACCGGTGTTTTGCCAGATGATAAGTTTATCTATGTATCATCTTTTAGTTCCTTTTATAACTGTATCATCTTTATATCTCTTTTAATTCCTTGTATAACTGTTTTAATTTTCCTTGCTTTTATTTTGTGATTATTTTAATTCCTTTCTGTGTAAAGCACTTTGAATTACCATAGTGTATAAATTGTGCTATATAAATGAACTTGCCTATTTCTCACTTGACTCTGCTGGACATTTGCAGGTTTTTCATTTGTCTTCATTCCCATCATGAAACTGTGTCATCTTCATGTGTGCTGCAGCGTCCTCAGGTGTGAGTGAATGTCGTACATCATCTTCATATCATTTGTTTGATTGTTGTGCACCTCGTTTGTCATGTCCTTCATAGCCTGACGGACAGATAACTCAGCCAATCATGCTTCAATCTGCGTCCCAATTTGCATACACTATTCTTGTGACAAGTACACTTTAGCATACTTTTGAAAAAAAAGTACTTATTACAGAAATAACATACTTAATGGGATAGTTTAACCACAAATTAAGATTCTGTCATCATTTACTTACCCTTAAGTTGTTCCAAACCTGTATGAGTTTCTCTCTTCTGTTGAACACAAAAGAAGATATTTTGAAGAATGTTGGTAAACAAACTTTTTAGGGCACCCATTGACTTCCATAGTAGGGGGAAAAAAATACTATGGAAGTCAATGGCTACCATCAACTGTCTGGTTACCAACATTCTTCAATGTAATCCGAATGTAATGTTTTTTGACACTTAATTCCATGTTATTTGCAATTAAATGAAAATGTATTATAATTCAAATGCAAAATGCTTTTTCGACCCACTTAAGTAGGACTTCAATACATCATTTCATAATTAATTATATTGTCATTTCATAATTACTTCTGTTGTCTAATTACTTCTATTCCATTGAAATGTGGTTAAATCACACTGACAAATTTTATTCCATTTCTATTAAATCATGTATGTCATGCATTTAAGTATATTTGTAATTACACATTTGTAATTTAGTACATATAAATATATATTCATTTAAATGTAATATTGAATAGCACACTGCAGTTTAAATTATAATCTAGCACTTTACATGTGCTTCAGTATGTTAATGATTTAAAATGTACTTTAAAGTAAAACTTTTAATTTGGCATTATTGCAAAGTGCTTTTTTTAAAGTACTTAAAGTGTGTTTACATTACAAGTGCACATTTAATACGCTTAAGTGCACGTCTTTTTCTGAAGGATTCCTTGACCTTTTTCTATTTAGTTACATGCACTGAAAAAAATTATGTTGGATTTACTTTGAAACCGATTTTAGAGAGATTACAAAATTTCACAAATGATTACAAAGAAACGGCATGAAATTATTTAGTTAATTAAGTTTTTTCTTGCAAAATGTACTCTAAATATCTTTTTTATGTACAACTTCCAAAAAAACATTTTTACTGTGTGTAAACGTTAACGTCTAGCTTTAATGCATTACCTCAACATTCATTATTACTTTTAGGTTCATACATTTAAAAACTCGATTGTCAGATTCAGCTTCACATTCCACACAATTTTCTTCTTAAAACTAAAAAAGTTAATGGGAAACTGTCACAATCTCCTCTTCTTTCATGTAGCAGTAGGTTTTGGGTGATATAAGGCCTAAAAACATCAAACATGCTTCAAAATCCACTGAAAATACTGTCATCCATGAACGTTTGGGCACGTTTTTTTTCCAGTGTATGGAATGCACTAACATACTATGTGATTAGAAACCTGACAAAAACATGTCCCGGGATCTGTTTCACCACAATTAAAAGAAATAAATACTTTCAAATGCAAACTTTTTGACTTTTTACATTTGCATAATGCACAAAGAGTAAGTGAACAAATGTTTAGAGGTCTCTGGTTATAATAAACATCCTTCTTCGTGTCTTAGATTCCTGACTCCATCATCTCACGGGGCGTCCAGGTCCTTCCCCGTGACACGGCATCTTTGAGCACCACGCCGTCCGAGTCGCCGCGAGCTCAGGCTACCTCTCGCCTCTCCACAGCTTCCTGTCCCACACCCAAGGTGAGAGCGCATCACTTCCTGTTTCCTGTCCCCGCACTGTTCGCTTCCTGTCTGCCTCCCCACCTCGCTCACCCTGCTGCCCAACTCCACGCTCACCTCACCCCAAAACTCCTCACATGCTCCGAGCTGTCAGAGTCCCATCTGTGTGTGTATTTCACAGGTTTCTGTTTCATATTTCGGATATCGAAAAATTATACGGAAGCTTGTTTCTGCCAAGGAATAAAAAATAATAAAGGTAATTGTTATCTCTGAATTCAGACTTTTGTCTTGCAATTGCGAGTTTATATCTCACAATAGAGTGCAACAGTCAGGTTCCCGGAGTAAAAACTACATTACCCATGATGCAGTGCAGTAAATTCCACCAATCAGAGTTGCCACAAGCAAAATGCAAGCTCTTTAGCTCCGCCCACTCCCATTAAGCACTGCAAATTAGTCATTACGCTCTCAAAATACTTAAATATTTGTATAAATATGTTTGTTTGGCAATAGACTTAAAATATATTGTTTTATGTGTATAATCAGCACTTTTAAATAAGTAGTTTTATATTTCTTTATGGTTTTTAATTTGGTCATTCTGTTCGAAATGCTTCGTGTTACTGTAGTTGTTTCCCTCTCTAAAGCCGTTAAGTACCTTTGTCTTTTTGTCTTTTTTGCCAATTTTGCAGTTTGTAATGTTATGATTATGATTATGATAGCTGGTTGGCTTGGTTCATGGCTTATAACGCTTTATGAAAGACTAAATTGTAAGATATAAACTTGCAATTGCATGTGAAAAAGCCGCAATTACCTTTTCACGTTTGTTATTCTGAAATATTATATACTCTATGAGGTTGCAGAATGCAAAATGTCTAAACTGGTCTTTTCCAAACTTTGAAAATGAATGTGAAGTATCATGAAAGTAGCTCATATGACTTGTATGCTTTTTTTCCCCAAGTCTTACAATACTTTAAGACCGGAAGTGAAGTTATAATTAATGGAAAATCTTTTTGAATGTACTACTTTTATGTTGCTTTGTTGTCCTTTTTGGTGAAGTATTCCTTTAAAGCTGTGATATAAGCCCTAAAAACATCAAACACACTTCGAAATCCATACTGTCATCCATACAATTTTACAACACACTTTTTTACTGTCCACAACAGTATTCAAAAGTCTTTATTATTAAGGATTAAGATATTTTTTTTAAATATTTCTTTTCTACCTGATGAAATATTTTACAGCTTGGCATTCATTTTAGAAATTCCCATGATAAGATTTTACAGTAACACATTATTTTACAGTGTCATTGCTACATGTTACATGTAGTTAGGCTACTATAATAATAACCAAGGGTGTATAATTACAGTGTAACAAAGACCACTTAAAATAAAGTGTAATCGATTTTATCAATTCACATGACTCTTCCAGGTCTAGAAATCACACTTGTGAAATTATCCTTCCTCATATATACAGTTTTATAAAGAACCCTGGTTCTTCCAAAAAAAAAAAAAAAAAACAGTTGTTGAGGGGGCAAACTAAACTAATTAAATAAAAATCTTGTTTTTAGTTGTTTTGACTTATTTTAATGCTTGTTTTGTCTTATTTTAAGTCACAAGTTTGCTGAGAATCAATGCTTAAAAGTGTGCTTGTGATAAATAGCCGTAAATTACATGACATCTGTTTATAAACATGCACATTTTGACTTATTTATCACAGTTGCATTTATGAATTTGGCAGATGCTTTTATCCAAAGTGCCTTACATTGCATTTGAGCTGTAAATTTGTTTGTTCAATTCATGCAATCCCTAAGAATCGAACCCGTGATCTTGGTGTTGCTAGCGCCGTGCTCTACTGTTTGAGCTGCAGAAATATGACTAACTGTCCCCGACCCATCTGGCTCAAGACTCTCACCCGAGCCGGGCGATGAACACTCGTTCGTCGGCTCATATGTCACAATCATTTCTTGCCCTGCTGTGTGGATATGGATGGTTGTCATGGCAGCGGGCGTTGCTATGGAGACTGTGCTATGCTCATGTGAGCGAGAGATTTTGTGTACATTTATCAGTTTGGACAGACATGCAAAATTCCCTCATGTCATTGCAAACCTGTATGATGATGTTCACGCTGCTCTTTTCTATAAAGTGAATGCACATAGTAAAGATAGTAAACCCAGACGGTTGAGCTCCAAAAACTACAAATTACAAATGCTGTCCATATGACTTCTGTGCCAAGCCATTTGATAGCTTTCTGTCACAAACAGACAAAAATGTTATTAGCTAATTACAAATATAGTGCCTCACACACCCAAATCATTCATTCAACCTTCCTCAGGCTTACAACACAACACATTAAATTATTATTATATATAAATCACCATCATTTAAGTGATTTATAGCCGTCCTGATCACAAGCATACTGAGAGACTCTCTCTCTGTCTCTCGATGTCACTTCCTGTCTTCTGTGCTCTCTCACACACACACACACACACACACACACACAGATGATGATATGACTGTGGCAGTTCTCCACACACGTTATATAACACAGTTACATAACAGCGAGCCACTAACACATATACCAGTTCCTGTGACTATCTGCAAATGCAATTCTGCATCTAATTACAATCCACAAGTAATTATGCTGGATGATTGTTGCTCATCGTTAAGAATATATTGATTTAAACCCTCTTTCCTTTTATTTCAGCAAGGATGCATTAAATTGACAGTAAAAATAACAGTAAAGGCATTACATCAGAGAATGTTTTCTGCAAAGCTGCTTTGAAACAATGTGTATTGTGAAAAGTGCTATACAAGTAAATTTGGCTTGATGCAACGCTTTCCAACATTAATAATTAATAAATAAATAATTAAATAATAAATCATCATATTAGAATGATTTCTGAAGGATCATGTGACACTGAAGACTGGAGTAATGATGCTGAAAATATAGCTTTGATCACAGGAATAAATTACATTTTAAAATACATTCACATAGAAATCAGCTATTTAGAATTTTAATAATATTTCACAATATTGCTGTTTTTACTGTATTTTTGGTCAAATAAATGCAGCCTTGGTGAGCTTTCAAAAAAAAATGTTGATAAAAAACCTTTTGAACGGTAGTTTAATTAAACTTTAAGCTGTGCAACGATTACGGTTTTTAAAGTATTACCACACTATGTGCTGCTGATGTAATGCTTTACTTTAGTGCAATTTACGTAATTTAAAAAATCAGATTCAAGTATTATTTTCAGCCGTGCAATAGCCTAAAATGCTCCATTTATCCTGGTTTGCTCGGTGTTAAACTGTCTACAGTTTGTGTTTCCAAAGTTTGAGATGTCAAAACCTTAATGTGAGAATCCACTGACAGCTGCAGATGAAGGATAAATCCACATTGCTTGGCGTGTGTGTGTGTGTGTGTGTGTGTGTGTGTGTGTGTGTGTGTGTGTATGTGTGTGTGTGTGTGTGTGTGTGTGTGCGTGTGTTTATTTGCACTGGAAATGAGACATAATACTGAGGAAGAACATCATATTTTGCAGTGGATGAATGTAAAGCTCAGGGTCTGCTTTACTCCAAATGCACTTTGTTTATCTGTAGTTTCAGAGCTTTATGTGTGTGCGTGTGTGTGTGTGTGTGTGTGTGTGTGTGTGTGTGTGTGTGTGTGTGCGCGTGTGTCGTAAAGCTGTTTTTAGATTATGCCTGATTTGTTGGGATCTGATCTTGTGAGCAGAAATAGTTTTCTAGTTTCTGCACTCTTATAAGATACTAGTTGCTTTGAAAGAGATTCCCTCAAAAAAATTCTTTAGGCCTTAGTTTATGATTTACATATTTGAAGTGCATATAACATTTCCACCTATTTGGATTACACGGTTTTAACATAAACTAATAAACTTAATGCGATGCACTTATCTCAGTCATACATAAATGAAACATGTAAGAAACGGGTAAGATTTCTGCACTAAAAAAAAATCACGGTATATTATTAACTATTTGCATCTATTTGAATTTATTTAAATAATCACATCCATGCATTGTGATGCATAATGCACAAAAGCACTTGTGAAAATTACAAGCTCCTCCAGTCATATTTG
This sequence comes from Rhinichthys osculus, assembly GCA_029959095.1. Lineage (NCBI taxonomy): Eukaryota > Metazoa > Chordata > Actinopteri > Cypriniformes > Leuciscidae > Rhinichthys > Rhinichthys osculus. Next base: position 25,404,506 of record JARWKJ010000012.1, read on the forward strand.
TTATCACCGGGTTGATATTATGAGCACTTCTAAGGATTTGACAGGTTATGTTCCAAAAGATATTCAAAGTTTTGATTTGCATTAATTTCTTCTGTGTTTTCTGTGCAGATGTTGTACTTTACTAGTATATTGTCTATTACTATAATCCATTTCAGATTAATGACACTCAAACACAAGATAAACTGTGGTTGGTTTAAATGGTCTCTTCAAGTCCTGATGAATTCCATAAAGTTTCAGTTATTGTGCATTTGCATGTAGTAGACCTTGTGTGTGTGTGTGTGTGTGTGTGTGTGTGTGTGTGTGTGTGCTTGTGTTGTTTATGAGTGTGTGTGTGTGTGTGTGTGCGTGCGTGCGTGCGTGCGTGCGTGCGTGCGTGCGTGTGTGTCATTCTTCATTTTTTTCTACTTCTTCAGGTTGTAATTTTTGCCTGCTCCTCTCTCTTGCTCTCTCTCTCTCTCTCTTGCTCTCTCTCTCTTGCTCTCTCTCTCTCTCTCTCTCTCTCTCTCTCTCTCTCTCTCTCTCTCTCTCTCTCTCTCTCCCCTCCTCCTCCTCCTCCTCCTCCTCCTATCTCCATCCATATGTGTGTGTACACTTCCTCTCTGTGTCAGTGTGTGTGTGTGTGAGAGAGATCTGTCTTCATGTAGATGATGGTAAGTCTTCACTCTTCCTCTGGCATTTGATGTGTTTTGGTCAGAAGACACGTGTGTTTAGTATTATAATCCATTCGATAGTTTAATAATCAGTCAAATAGTGTTTAAATCAAGGTGCTGGTAATGTGTGAGTGGTTTTCTGCCTGTTTTTGTGTGTATGTGTGTATTTGACTATATTTGATAGAAAATTTGAATGACACATAAGAAAACTTGTTGCTAGAGGTCTGCATTCATCAGTTTATCTATCTATCTTCTTGCGTTATGTTTTTTGCCGATATGATATATAGTGATTTTAAATTTTGCATTTTGCTTAATAATTAGTCATGAATATTTGCTCTTGGCAATTTGTCCCATGCAATATTGTCCAGTTGTGTGTAAATATTCATATATTTTGTTCATTGTATCATACTTTTGTGATATTCATCCCACAGTAATATGCGATGTACATAAGAAGATCTGATCATGTGTTCTTTCAGATGTTTGGCTGAATTATGAGTATGTTTGATTGATAACTCCCTGAAGCTGCTATTAAAATGTTGTCTGCCAAAAATCTTCAGTAAGATAATAACTTGATGTTTTTTTTAGATGCTTTGAGACTAGCAAATGCCTGCAGTGTGTTGGCTAAAATGTATTGTAGATTTTCAGATGAATTTGAAATTTTTCTTTAATAAATCATTTTATATTATGATTAGGATTTTTATATATATATATATATATATATATATATATAAATCCTAACCATAATGTAAAATAATTTATTAAAGAATAAATTAATATATATTATTAAATAATAAATTCATATATATATATATCATTACAAAACATTGCCACAGTTTTACCACAGTGCTAGTTTGATGGTATTGAGATTATAGACTGTAACTCAATCAGCTGATAATGACAGGCGGGCAAATGCGTTTTTTTTTTTGCCCAATTCTTAAAGGAGAGGCTCTTTAGTCTTTGCTGGTTTTTTAAGATCTTTGAAGAGAAACTGACGATTTAAAATATGCACTGATATCTGAAGCATTGTGTATTATGAACGGACATGGATGCTGTAAAGTTGCTCCGGTGCATCGTAGTGTCCACATGCTCATGAAGCTTGTAGTTGCGGATTGTAAGCTGCAGTACAGAAGGACCTACTAAAGCATTATTAAATACAGCATGGCAGAAAGCGTTTTGCTGTGCATTCGCAGTCTTAAGCAGGTTGTCTGTGTCCTGTTACCCATGCTCGCTCCCTTCAGAGGGGACAAATCTGAGTCTCGCAACTGACCCGGTCATTTTATCACAAATTAAAATTCTGTTATTATTTACTCACCCTCATGTGCACTCAAAAAAATATTTAACCCTACATTCAAGATTGATCTATTTTAATTACATGTACATTTTCCATCTATTTGGATTACAGAGTTTTAACCAGTGGTGGACAGTAACTAATGGTGCTTTTCCACTGCTGGTACGGCTCAGTACAGTTCGGCTCGGCGCGGCACGGTTCGGCTCGCTTCGCTTTTCCACTGCTGGTACGGCTCAGTAACGTAGACTCAATGTATTCCGGACACTTTGCACAGTAAAGCGTCCCGTAAGATATCAATCCGCAGAAAGATAAACCTGATTGGCTCGTCTGTTTCTGGGGACATGCCTTCCACATGTTCCAAAGTTTGATTGACACATTTTGGACTAATCATTTTGGAGGAATCTTGAAAAAACTGCCGGGAGACGCAGTGTCCGGATTACCGTGAGAACTCACGGTGTTCCGGACGGCTGAAAATTTCTACTCACTGTGTTTCGGACAGTTAAGAAGGAGTCATTTCTAATGTAAAACACATACGTTTTTACCAACTATAAGTTGGTGAAATAATCATATTAATCTTCATAACTTTGTTGTATAAGTGTCTATACACTCTTTTAATCGACGATTGCTCATGTGAGCATTATATTCTAACGTTAACGTTATATTTAAGAATTTAAAATCCCTTAAAAAAGTATTTGCAAATTGTAACTCATAATTATTTTATAAGACCATAAGAATGTTTTTTTTTTGTCATTTTCTGGTGGGTAAACATGTTTTAAGAGCCGTTTTCTACGGAGGTATTCTCCCCTCTTGCCGGAAAACCTTCCCCCCGCAATTTTCTGAACAGTCATTGGTGTACGTTAGAAACTCACATTGATTTCTTTGAAACGACTGGCTCTGGAAACATAGGATTGGTCGGAATCGAAAGAAGAGGAGACAAAGATGACACGGATATATATATATATATATATGCCGTGACCTGAAAGTTTTTATTTATAGAATTTGCGAGAAAAGGTCAAGTGTCCGGAATACCGTGATGTCCGGAATACAGTGAGTCTACGTTACGGTTCGGCTCGGTTCGCTTTTCCACTGCATGGTACGGCTCAGTACGACTCGGCACGGCTCGGTTCGCTTCGCTTTAGCTCGGTTTGCTTTTCCACTGCAGTTAGTACCGCTTCAAAGTGGGTGGGATTATAGACTGATCGTTAAAGTTTGTCCGCTCCTCGGCAACCAACGAGAGGAACGTCTGCACTTCGTCCACGGACCACGATTCAGCCATTTCAGCCAAAAAAAGTTTTTTTCTTTTCTTTTTTTCTTCTTCAAGCAAGTAGTTTTAAAACAGGTGCTACAGCGGTGGCTGTTACTGGCTATTTAAATCTAGCGGGTTTGATGTCTCGCAAATACAATGACGCTGGTAGTGACGATTCTGTCTGACCAATCAGTGATCTGCAGTACCGTACCATGCAGTGGAAAAGCGCCATTAGTATTTTCATGAAAGCCCCAGTTCACAGCACAGTTTTGAAAACTGCTAAGAAGTGAGCGTGGTAAAGCTGCGAGTGGAGGGGGACGAGAGGAGAATGACAGCACAGTAACGGCATCGACAGTTTTATTTCTCTCTCATTGAGTTAAAAGCATCAAAGCTTAGTTCCCACAAATGCATGCTGCAGTTCACCATTACACACACACAACACAATATACACATGCTTTTATAAGCTCACCGTACATTACGCAAATACATACAGCTATAATTGAATTCACAAATAAATGCACAGCCATTCGCATTTGTACTCTGCTATCTAAACTGCAATTTTGTAAAGACTGATAAATCACAGTGTGGATGAATCGCGTTTGTGTCGAAGACTCGGGATCTATTGAAGAGAACTTGTGCGACACAAACACTCTTACAAAGCAAAAACAAACTCTCATTTTGACCCGTTACTACACCTCTCACTTACTGTATGCGATCTCACTGTTTGAAGAGGAAATCAACGCTTGCTGTCATGAATCATTAAAGGATTAGTTCACTTTTAAAAAAACTTTTGCTGATAATTTACTCTCCCCCATGTCATCCAAGATGTCCATGTCTTTCTTTCTTCAGTATTTGTGCTTATAAAACTTAAACTTTTTTATTTATTTTTTAAACGACCGATCGTTTCGCTAGATAAGACCCTTATTCATCGTCTGGTATCGTTTAAAGCTGCACTGAAACTGTCATTTGGACCTTGAACCGTTTGGACCCCATTGAAGTCCATTATATGGAGAAAAATCCTGGAATGTTTTCATCAAAAACCTTAATTTCTTTTCGACTGAAGAAAGAAAGACATGGACATCTTGGATGACATGGGGCTGAGTAAATTATCAGCAAAAGTTTTTTTTTAAAGTGAACTAATCCTTTAAGCGAGGCGTCATCTCATTGGATAAGGTCACACGGTCTCATGAATAATTATGAGACACCGATGGGTCATCAATGTACTATGTACAAGAAAACATCACAAAGAATAATTTAAACCCAGAAGATAAAAATGATGTTCAACACACATAAAATCTCATGATGAAAAGTTTCATGACCCTTTAAGTTTAAGCAGACAGTCTACTAATACTCTAATGACTGCTAGTTGATGTAGTTGCAAAGTTACTTTAGTAGAGCGTCTATAGTGGACTTTCGAAATAAAGTGTTATTGAATATGCTTATATTTTAATCAGTACTGAAAAGTATCATTTTAGTCTTTTAGAATTTAGTTTGCCCAACATTTGTGTGTTATGTAGTTTAATGCTTATTAGAGTATTGGTGGCCATTTTGTATGAATTTGTACAATGGGATTTTTATGAAATGTGTGTGATTCGTACAAAAGTAAGCTGAAGATCTAAAGGTCTAAACCTAACCTTCACTGAGGCGTAAGCAGATCATACGAAAACATACAAATGAGATTTCATATCAATTAACCACCAATTCAGCAAAACGTAAAATAGTTACAAATCACGTTAATCAGTTTGGTGAAGCACTATTAGTGTTAAATTGCCTTGAGAGAAACAGTTTTCTGAGGATTTTGCATATGTGAAGCAGTGTGCTGTATGCTGCGGTAAAAGTGCTCTGTGTGTGTGTGTGTGTGTGTGGATATATAACCGTTCTAAAGATTATATCTAGTGCCTTGAGTTTCACATTTAACTCGGGTGGGCTGCAGCCTGCAAGATATATTACTCCGTTCCTGGACCACAAGGACACCTTGCATGAACGTAAGATGCAGTGCTGATTTTATGCCAAAGGTGACGCAATAAGTACCGAATAATTCTTGTCAGCGCTGGCAGGATTTTATAGGTGCTGTATGTAATGTTTTAACTGTACTAAAGCATAAAAATACCATATGTTTGCAGAGATTTAGCAGTTCACATACTTGTTACACTGAAAAACTATGCAACAGCCAGTTATTCTATTTTAAAATGTTTTGGTCTGACATCCCGCCCACTGCCAGGGAGTATGCGTGTGATGTCACCGTCAGCTGGAGTGACTGCGGTTACGTATCCTGGGTAACATCAGACCAGGTCTCATAGACATTGAGACGTGGTCTGGAGGCACATGTTCATTTTCTCGTATTTGAGGTGTGGTTTACGAATGCCCAGAGCCGTTTATTGGGTGCTACGAATGTCTATCAAATGCGCCTGTACGTAGCTCATAGCCAATCGTTTCAATTATACCAGATGACGTATGTAGAGCGAAAGAAATTTGACGAGAAAGAAGACGATGGGTCAGAGATTTATTTGCGTTCTAAACTATTTAGAACAATATCCAAGGCTGCATCGAAAGGTAACTTCGCGTCTGCTGCCATGTTGGATCCATAGGTATAAACAAACTGCTTCGGTGTGTCGCATAGACGTCGTCATCATCTTGCTGCTCCCTCCCCGTTCTGTGATTGGTCCCCTCGCTGAGGCGAAAATTTGGTCCATGGTATCCAGACTACCTAGTAGTGTGAATAAAATCGCGCTGCGCAAAGGCAGTATGGGGAAACCCAGGCTAGCGGTTACGCACACTGAGTGGCAAAAAGACTGGCAGCATCGGTTTTCAGTGTGAATGCTGCGAAAAACACATCTAAAATGGGAAAGAGCTTTGAGATTGACTGTATAAATATATTTGCCAAGAAATCTGAGGTATATTTTTTTACAGATCTTGAAAAGATACAGAAAAGAGAAGCAAATGGATCGCTGCAATTCATAAAAAACAACAACTAGGTGGATTTGCAGTTATCATTTTGTGTCAATATGCTGAATTTTGGGGTAAAATCATCGCCTATATATTGTATTGTTTTATATTGTGTTGACAACTCATCAATTAAATATTTACCAATCGTATATTCTGCGTAATTGGATGTTTTTAAATAAACACTCATAAAAAACTATACGCTCGATATGATGATATATATAACATTGATATAAGGGATCACCCGGAATTAGACCTTCTTATATTGTATTTATATGAAGCTTTCACTGGCATGTATTTCCCCGGCGTCGAATTCAGGCACATATAAATATCAATGCATGTATGCATAAATGCATGTCAATATCCATGGATCACTGGATCTTTGGTAAGTTTTAAGGAAACACTATATCGAGTCCAACCTTTTGTTTTACTCGCAGTTTCGCAGTTTCCTCTATTAAATCCAGTCACTCACCAGCTCTTCTGCCACTCAGTCCGGCTGAGGGAGTGTGTTCTGGCGGGAAAGGGACGTCAATGCATACCCACTATTTACCCAATTCATAGTTCCCTTTCAAGGGAACTTCGAGCTGCGTCAAACGCTGTGGGAACGCCCGACGCAGCGTCTCGTTCCCTATCAGGGAACTAGGGTTACATACGTAACCGAGACGTTTTCATGTGACATCACATCCTTATAGGAACGCAAGGCTTTCCGTCATTGCACGCTGGTTATTTTTACCAGGTTCGTAGTAAGTACTAATGTTGTAAGACAGTGATATTAAAAGACAAAATTCAATATGCACCTTATTGATGTACATGCATGCAGATGAACACAGAATATAAATGCAACACAAGGTTTCTCAGTTTTCCATTGAAAACCATAATAAAGAAAACGAGTTGTGTTCATATTCTGGGCTCATCTGTTTGTCTAAATATAGTATACATTAAAAAAGTTTGATTTTTTATATCACTGTTTTACTACATTAAAGCACTTTAAGGGTGGGTTGCACCAATAAGGATTGAGCAGCGCCATCTTCCGCCTCTCGATCAGCCCTTTAATTCTTACGGTCTTTCTGCGTAGCAGTTTAAACAGGCAGTTGACATTTTACAAGTTTATTGTCATTATCAGTAAGAGCTGCTAATGTCAGAGAGAGAGTTTCGGGTGGTCTATGGAATGATATTCCAGACATTATTCAAAAGGAATTGCAAATTGTATTTGCAATTGCGTTTTCTATTTGTGGACGCATAAAATGTGACATAATCCAAACGCAATACGCTGATTTCACGCAGCCGCCATTTTGAAATCGCTCCGGTGGGAAGAAAACCGGAAGTGTCGCTTTTAATCATAGGAGAGTCGCGAATGCGATGGCGTATTGTTGTGTTTAATGTAGAAATTAGTTATTCTAAAAATATACATACATTTCTTTCATACTTTAGACTATATACAGTGAAATTCATTTATAAATAAAACAACATTTTTATATATAATTCAGAACGGAAAAAAAAGAAGCAGGAACGAACTATATACACACCCTATATTGGATATTAACATCCAATAGTGTAAATCACGGCAGCAGCTTCAGGTTGGTAGTCCAAGCATTGTTGTCTATCTGTACTTCCTTGGTTCTTCCCACCGGAGCCTCGCTTTCGATTTCAAAATGGCGGCAGCGTGAAATCAGCGTATTGACCCTTCGCAGGGAGCTTGATTGACAGGTGATCTGACCAATCATACCAGCCATCCGCCATTTTGTCCGACAAAGCAGTCAGGAGAGTGATTAACATGGGAGGATTTGAACTTGGAAAACGGAATGTACTGACGCCTTTCTGCAGTTAAAACAACATTCCTTCTTATGTTCATTCATGTTTATTTGATGCTATAAATGAACTAGAAGGAAGAGATGATCGGATCACAAGCAGCTTTAACTGGTGCTCTGCAGCGATCTGTCACGATACATTAAAGAGCCACAAAACGGTATTTATTGTTTAAATTTCTTTTTAAAAAATGACCAAATTTGAAAGGTGAGACTTTGTTTAATATGTTTAATATCAAAAGTAACCGAAAAGTTACCTTGTCAGTCCGCGATGTATTTTTCACTGTGTGAGAACATGGTGTGTGTGTGTGTGTGTGTGTGAGAGAGAGAGCAGCGTAGCTTGTCGGACATAGCGACAGTAAATAAGGGGGGCGGGTCTTTGCGAACACTCAATTGCGAATCGCACATTACCATTTGCATTTTCGTTTAAGCGAACGCACACTGACTGCCAAATTTCAAATGGAAAAGCAAAGTCCGTTTGCAACTGTGTTTCCCATATCTTACGAGTTTTGGCCCTGTCATATTTAAATAGCAATTTCAATTACCACATCTGCTTTTTCACTTTCTCAGCGTCGCGTATGTAGCCAGCCAAAACTCAAATGGAACACTAATTCCCTTAGTATTTCCATTTCCGATGCCTCACGGAAACCTGTCAATCAGTGTCAAGGGTGGGGTTATGCTATGGGGCGTGTTTGTGTTGGCAAGTGACGTCACTCACAGTCGACGGTCAAGAGGAGATGCCCTGAACAGAGCCCGGTTTATTTTAAACAATGGAGGTTGTTGGAGAAATTGTGGAGGACCTTATGATGCTCGCGCAGCAAGTTGATGACAGTACATCCTATACAGATTTCCTCTCACTCAGAAGCCATTTAGTTTTGGATAAGTTAAATGAGTTTGTGTCCTTGACCAACAGCAACATCAGTAATGTTATCAACACAAACACTCCCCATAGCATAATCCCACCCTTGACACTGATTGACAGGTTTCCGTGAGGCATCGGTGGTCAATAAAAAAGGAAATGGAATATGAACATTGTTGCTGTTTAATTGGTGAATCCATCATGGTGGAGAAAATTAATCGTAGATGGAGGCTTGATCAGTGTTAAACTTTGCTTAATTGAATCCTTATTGGTGCACGTGTTTTTCACATTGAGGGCCCTATTTTAACGATCTGAAACGCAAGTATCAAGCGCTAAGCGCAAGTAACTTTGTGGGCGGGTCTTGGGCGCTGTTGCTATTTTACCGGCGGGACAAATGACTCTTGCGCCCGACTCAAGTTTAAAAGGGGTTGGTCTGAAATAGCTTCATTATTCATAGGTGTGGTTTGGGCGTAACGTGAAATAAACCAATCAGAGTGTCATCCAACATACCCTTTAAGAGCAGGCGCGCATGTTGCATGGCGGATTGTTATTATTATGGCGGATTTACCAGGCGCGCGCCAGGAGCTGTTCACAGCCGAGGAGACCGATGTTCTCGTCATGGCAGTGAAAGACAGAGAAGTGACGTTGTATTTTTTTCCTGGCTCTTGACGGACAAACTAATTTGTCAGATGTCCTTATATACATATGTGTCTTGCCACTATTGGGCAAACAGGTCTGATCCGTCATTACTACAATTAGCCTGAATAATTTGGGTAAATGTGTAACCTAGATTTAGGCCTAAATTTTTTTACATCTTCATGGACACCACAATGATTTCCCTCATGTGTTAATATTTTTCCTTGTTATAATGTATGATTTGCAAAAATAAAAACTGCTGCATCTGTGTTGATGAGAGTATCAAAGTGTATGCGCGTTGTGTTCCCGCTACATTATGGCCAAGCATGCGCGCTTAAAATAGCATTATGAACAACGCGCAATGCGCCACTGGCTTTAGACTAGGTTTGTTCTGGTCAGTGGCGCAATTGTTTTCTCGAACTGCAAAATAGCACCAGGGAATGTTTGCGCCGAAACACGACTCCTTTTTGCGCTGACCTGCCCAGGGAGCGCAAGTTCATTTCCTAGTTTACCGACGTGCGTCTGTGGAGGGAAAAGCCCGCTTTGCGCGGGTGCAAAATAGGAATGATACATGCGTCAGTGTGCAAAGTCATTTGCGCCGGGTGCAAGATAGGGCCCTAAGCGTTTTAGAATGTTCCGCTGTTTTTATGGATCACAAGTGCCCAAAACATGCATCTTGTACACATAATTTTGTTTTTGAGATGGAAAATGGCCAGGCTTGTGCTGCAGTTCTGTGGCTGTTTTGTTTCGCTCCGCGACAGTGTTCGCTGGAGGAAAACATTGCTTATCGCAGCCATGGAAGCCAGCAAACAAACTGGTTCAGAGATCGCAGATTCTACCGGACCGAAAAAGCATTGGCATTCATCTAAAAATCTCTATTACCACAGGCAACTTTTAACCAATAGCTGCAGTCTTCAGTGTCACATGGTCCTTCAGAATCATTCTAATATGCAGATTTGCTGCTCAAGGAACATTTCATATTAATACAGGTCCTTCTCAAAAAATTTGCATATTGTGATAAAGTTAATTATTTTCCATAATGTAATGATAAAAATTAAACTTTCATATATTTTAGATTCATTGCACACCAACTGAAATATTTCAGGTCTTTTATTGTTTTAATACTGATGATTTTTGCATACAGCTCATGAAAACCCAAAATTCCTGTCTCAAAAAATTAGCATATCATGAAAAGGTTCTCTAAACGAGCTATTAACCTAATCATCTGAATCAACTAATTAACTCTAAACACCTGCAAAAGATTCCTGAGGCTTTTAAAAACTCCCAGCCTGTTTCATTACTCAAAACCGCAATCATGGGTAAGACTGCCGACCTGACTGCTGTCCAGAAGGCCATCATTGACACCCTCAAGCAAGAGGGTAAGACACAGAAAGAAATTTCTGAACAAATAGGCTGTTCCCAGAGTGCTGTATCAAGGCACCTCAGTGGGAAGTCTGTGGGAAGGAAAAAGTGTGGCAAAAAACGCTGCACAATGAGAAGAGGTGACCGGACCCTGAGGAAGATTGTGGAGAAGGACCGATTCCAGACCTTGGGGGACCTGCGGAAGCAGTGGACTGAGTCTGGAGTAGAAACATCCAGAGCCACCGTGCACAGGCGTGTGCAGGAAATGGGCTACAGGTGCCGCATTCCCCAGGTCAAGCCACTTTTGAACCAGAAACAGCGGCAGAAGCGCCTGACCTGGGCTACAGAGAAGCAGCACTGGACTGTTGCTCAGTGGTCCAAAGTACTTTTTTCGGATGAAAGCAAATTTTGCATGTCATTCGGAAATCAAGGTGCCAGAGTCTGGAGGAAGACTGGGGAGAAGGAAATGCCAAAATGCCTGAAGTCCAGTGTCAAGTACCCACAGTCAGTGATGGTCTGGGGTGCCATGTCAGCTGCTGGTGTTGGTCCACTGTGTTTTATCAAGGGCAGGGTCAATGCAGCTAGCTATCAGGAGATTTTGGAGCACTTCATGCTTCCATCTGATTTCATCTCACAGTGCCAAAACCACTGGTAAATGGTTTACTGACCATGGTATTACTGTGCTCAATTGGCCTGCCAACTCTCCTGACCTGAACCCCATAGAGAATCTGTGGGATATTGTGAAGAGAAAGTTGAGAGACACAAGACCCAACACTCTGGATGAGCTTAAGGCCGCTATCGAAGCATCCTGGGCCTCCATAACACCTCAGCAGTGCCACAGGCTGATTGCCTCCATGCCACGCCGCATTGAAGCAGTCATTTCTGCAAAAGGATTCCCGACCAAGTATTGAGTGCATAACTGAACATAATTATTTGAAGGTAGACTTTTTTTGTATTAAAAACACTTATTTTATTGGTCGGATGAAAGATGCAAATTTTTTGAGATAGGAATTTTGGGTTTTCATGAGCTGTATGCCAAAATCATCAGTATTAAAACAATAAAAGACCTGAAATATTTCAGTTGGTGTGCAATGAATCTAAAATATATGAAAGTTTAATTTTTATCATTACATTATGGAAAATAATGAACTTTATCACAATATACTAATTTTTTGAAAAGGACCTGTATTATCAATGTTGAAAACAGTTGTGCTGCTTCATATTTTTGCAGAAACCGTGATACATTTCTTTTTTTTCAGGATTCTTTGATGAATTTTATACTATCTTTGGTAACATTATAAATGTCTTCGCTGTCACTTTTGATGCATTTAATGCATCCTCGTTGAAATCAAGTATTATTATTTTTGTTTTGTTTTGTTTTTCGATGTGTATATTAAGTATCACATTGACATCAGTGTTGTTGTTTTGAGAAATGTGTTCTTCAGTATCAGGATCATGGTAGTTTGGGTTACAGTTGTGTTTTAGTGGCATAGCAATGTGTTAAACGCTTCCCCCATCTTTTCATCTTTGCCTTGTTTGCGTGTGTGCTTGTCCGTATGTGTTGTAAATCCAATATAAATTGGATTTAATGTGACCACATTTTTATCCCCGCAAGCCAACATCAAAATGGGATCACGAATGATTGCAAAAGAAACCCAGATGAACTTGCATTCAAAAACGTCAAGTACAAATCCCAGATCAGAAGCACTGTCCTGCCCGAAACATGCTCTATGCAAATACGCAAGTGTAAACGCTGTGTTTGCGTAGTTTCTGGTCTTTATCTCCACATCTGCTCTTTTTAAATGTCTTCTGTTCCCAGCTGCTTTGGCTTGCAGTCCTCCGGGCCAGCAGGGGGCGCAGTGTCTGTCTCAGCTTGGCTTTGCTGGCTCTTATATTTAATTGTCTTCTCTTTTCCCTTCTCATGGCACCCAGGCGCGGCTCCCCTCCTCTTCATCCACCCTAAGCATTGCTGAGGTATTCCTGCATGCGTCTCGGGCCAGATCAGCAACAGCTCTCCTCCACCTCCACATGTTGTCATGTGACACGTTTCGTCCTGCCCATGATGAATGTTGCTTGAATCCCTTCCTGTCTTGTCATGCATGCTTTTATCTCAAGTGCAAAAGAGAAGAAATGACTTGCTGTCATTTTTATGACAAATTTAGATTTTTTGTTGTTGTTGTTGTTGTTTTAAGTGTTTTTGACAGTGGTTTATCCATCATTTTTTCTTTCACTTTTTCTTTAAATGCATTTTTATTGTTATTTTCCCTCATTCGTGAAACGCTTTAGTGAATGTATGGCCGAGGGGTTATACTAGTGACAGAAGCCAATTAACTTATAATAATTTAGGATGATGGTTGGCCATTTTGAGATAATCATAAATAAAACAAAGGTTTATCTCTATGGCAATGTGAAGTAGCCTACATTGTGTTCGCTAATACTTAGCTGTATTATTTATACATCGACAATAAATCGGCCTAGATTTTCATATCGACAAGTGAAAAACCTGTATCAATCGACAACTAGTCGTTACCTACGTAAAACACACAATATACTCTAAAAGTGCAGCTTATAATTTCTCTCTCCACTGTATTTTAGACATAATATTATTGGGAACTTTTTTCACCCTGATTGATCTAAAGAGTTTTTTAATAGTTTTTTTTTAAATACGTTTTATTCGATGTTCTATCCATATACTGTAAATTACAAGCTTATATATTACACTGTACAGCTTATTATACACTACATTGAGATGTTTTATTTAATATTTAGTTATTTAGTAATCAGTAAATTATTTATACATTTTGTAAAATTGTATTAGTGTGACAGCTATTAAAATATTTAAAATTGTAATGTTTTTCCAGTAAAAAATTGATTTTATTATTATTATTATTATTATTAAAAACAAAAAATGTATGGCAAAAAGTTTTTTTTTTTTTTGTTGTCAAATTGTATTCTGGATATAAAAAAAATAGAAGTAGATATTTATACATTTTTATTAGCATGACAGTAGCTCGGCTGTTAAAAATGTTTAAATGTTGAACTTTTTTCCAGTAACAAATTAATTTTCTTTTTTATAAAAAAATAAAAAAATAAAATGAATGGCAATTATCTTATTGGACAGATTGTAGTGCGGATATCTATGGAAGCTTGTTTCCACCACGGAATAATTTTATTTTAAAGATAATTGTTGCATTTTATCTATTTTTTTTTTTTCACAATTGCAAGTTTATATATAAAAAAAGTCTGATTTGCAAGATGTAAACTTGCAATTGCGAGGGGAAAAAGTCAGAATTGTTAGATAAAAAGTCGCAATTACCTTTTTTTTATTAATTATTATTCAGTGGCGGAAACAAGCTTCCATAGACATCATAAAAAAAAAAAAAAACGTTTTTATTTTAGTAAACTGCACTTATTTACTAATCCAGTTGATTTATCCAATGTATTTGTACCTCAACATTTGGGAGTGAGTAAAACTCCCATGTTTAAAAAAAAAAAAAGCCCATGCACAAAAAAAAGAAACAAAATATAATGACTTCAGGTATTTTTAGTAGGTATTTTTATAAATGTGACAGTAGCTCCGCTATTTTAAATGTTGTCTTTTTTCAGTAACAAATTCATTTCATTTTCTATTTAAAAAATGAAAAAGTCTTTGTCAGTATTGTTTTAGAGATAGATAAATATCATGCAATGCAGTCAGCTAACTTTTGTTAGTTGCTGGTAATGTAACAGGTTCAGTCTGGACACTAGTTTGCCTTCTCCGAGGAGCTCGATGCGAGTGCCATTCACCATGGGAGTGATTTCTCCTGCTCCACGGTTTCTTTTCTGTTGGTTTGTTCCTATTTATCACTCACGATTTACAGCATTAGATCAGTTGAGTTGGTTTTAACAGGGGTGAGTTTTCATTCCGTTCAGCTGCTCATGTTTTCCATTGCAGCGGTGCACATCATTGCAGTGTGTCTTTATTACTGTGCGTCTTGTTGGAGAGAGTTAGTGTATCTGTGAGTGTGTTTGTGTCAGTGTTTGTGGCAGAGCATGCTCATAAATGTGTTTGATAGAATGCGGATTGATTCTGTATCTGTGCCTGTTGGATATGGAGAGGTTTGTGTGTGTGTGCGTGTGGGGGAAAGATAGGAGTGTGTGTGTGTTTAGGGTGAGTGACTATGCTGTGGCTTCCTCCAGGCGTCACGACGAGAGTTCAGAGCACACCTGGATGAGGTCATCACACTCAAGTCAAGGTACTCTACCTTGGACCAGGTAAAGAGCTCATCTTTAATCATAGCCAGACAAATCTAGTCTGTAAACACAGACGGCTCACAAAGCGTACGTCTAGACAAAAATATTTTTTTATAACAAAGATTTTTTGAGTACGTTTTACTATTTCAGTCTTTCTACTTCAAAATTTTTATTTCTTTCCAATTGTTTCAAAGTAAATCTTGTTTTGTGCATAAATCAGCTACGATAACAGATTCACCATTGTTTATGAAAATAGCAGAACAGTTTTCAGTCGGTTAAAATATTTATAATATCAGTCGACTACTAGTTACAGATTAAGACGCCTATATTTTTAGTCTGTACTGAGATGGTTTGTTATTTTGTACACAGTTATTTAGTAATCAATGTAAAATTCAATTCATAAAAAATATAAATTTTTATTCGCTGTTCGAATGTTTATAGTCATGTTCCTGTAACAAATGGATTTTATTAAATGATTATTAAAAACTAAAATTCGGATGTATAAACACTTTTTGTCCGATTGTATTGTGAATATCATAAAAAAAAGTTTAGCTCAGCTTTTAAAATATATACAAATAAAGTAGTATATATATATTATTAATTTTTTTTTCTAAACCACAAAAAACAAACACATAAGTTAGAAAAATTCCTTTAAGCATATATATACCATTATTTACCATCATAACGACAGTCTCCTACAATATACCATAGTTGCTACAGTTAATGTGCATCTTTTACAAATAGAAAATAGAAGCAAGTGCAACGTAACAAGTTTTTTTTGTGACAGTCTTTTTCTACTTCAAAATGTCAAGCTTAATTCAATGCATTACTTGCCGTTTCTTTGTAATTATTTGCGAAATTGACTTTTCTGAGTTTCAAATTAAATCCTACACCAATGTTTTGCGGAGCAATAGAAGATTTTGCCATTAAAGTCTCTGTATTATTATGTGTAAAGGAGATTTAGTATGCATGATTTTACAGTAGAAACAATGGTATTTTGGTGTTAAGATAAAGAGAAGGCTTTTTTACACTGAGCATGGCCATATTTTATATTATGGCATGAATATTTTCACTTTTATATGATCTTTTAGCAGACACTTTAATCAAGTGAATAAGTGACTTAATTAAAACAATCAAAATGATATTGCTCTGACACATTCATTCACTGCCATTTGTTCTCTTTTTGTTTTACTCCTTTGTGATGTTGTTTGTGTCGAGGATCTAACAGTGTGTTTGCAGCAGTGTATGTGTGTTGGAGAGACTTTAATGAATGTGTGTGTGTGTGTGTGTGTGTGTGTGTGTGTGTGTGTGTGTGTGTGTGTGTGTGTGTGTGTGTGTGTGTGTGTGTGTGTGTGTGTGTGTGCATTAGCCTGGTCCCACCAGACTCTCGTACATTTCATTTGTACATAGAGTCTGGCATCGCCCCATTGACAAGCGTTAACTTCCTTGTCCTCTGTTGAAGTTTAAAACTATAGAGAGCCTAAGTCCCGCCCCTTCCGGTCGATCACTATGGGAGCTTATTTCGGAAAAATATTGTATGGTAGTCAATGGCGAGAGACAACAAATATTTTGATCTCGTTTGAATTGTGCCCTGAATTACACATATGATGTTTGTCAATTTAAAAGATACATTTTAAAGTCAAGTCGCAGTTTAATGTAAAACTGTTGAGGTATAAGACTGTGAAAATACGTGATTACAAAGACTATAAACCCCAAAGGCGCACATTTTCTCTCAATGAAACTAACTTTACTGAAGCTAACTTTACTGCACTGTAAAAAAAAAATATGCCTCTCCAACATAAACATTTCTAGTGACCCGTTGCACCTAAAATTTTTAGTTGGCCCAATTTAAGTTGCGGAAACCAACTTTTTGTGTTGTGCTGATACCCCTGCATGTAGACTGAACTTGAAATAGAATGTTGTGTCAATTAAATATTTTTTGTTGACTAAACATAACTTGTTGGGTTCGGCCATTTAAAGTTAAGTTTTCTAAACTACATCCAATAAGTTCAGCCAACTAAAGTGGTGTTTTGAAAATCAAATTTTTAAGCCACCATTATGGCGATCATTGGTTGCTTTAGTTGGGCTCTTGACCCTTATATTATTAACTTTAGATTTTGTTTGGCTGAAGTATCTGAGTTATAACTGCCAGATGAACAAAGAAAAAAGTGATCTGATGGTGTTGGTTATATTATGACAGTCATCATTTGAACTTTATGATTTTGATTTATGTTGTTGGTTACAGCATAACTGTGATTCTGAATAAATATCCAGAATTTTAGCTATAATAAAAAGGATTTCTTAAAAGTTGTTCCTAAAAAAAAAAAAACTTTCTTATGCACTCACAGACTTCAAGATTCAGTCAATGCATCTCAACAATGTTGACAAGCAGAATATTCAATTAGGAAAAGTAAATTACATAGAAAATTCAGATCATAATTTATTCATATCGCAATGCATGATGGGAGCCAATTAATGAGTTGTGATTGGTGGCAGCCACTGCAACATGCTTTATTATTGTCACCATTGTTGAGATTCACAGGCTGATTATTGATGTCAGTGTGTCTAAAAAAAAATAATAATTCAGAGTGTTTTGATCAGAAAAACTTTTAAGAAATATTTTGGACTATACTGAAAATGCTGAAAATCATTTGCTATAGAATCACTAAAAAACTCTCAAGTGATTATTGTGTCACCATCAGAATCATCTTTTTTCTTTGATCATCTGGCAGTTATAACTCAGATACAACTGCCAAACAAAATCTAATGTTAAAGGGGTCATATAATGGTACATGCACTTTTACAAGTTGATTGTACTGAAATGTGTGTTGGCAGTGCCTGTACAGAACCATCATATAATGATAAAAATCCATCCAGTGTTTTTGTTTTAATCTCCTTATATGTTTTCCCCTGCCTCAAATCAAGCCGTTCGACCGTGTGACGTCACACGGTCGGACGCCCCTCCTGCGATTGTTGATTGACAGCAGCGATTCAACACAGACCCACCCTCGCTCAATCATAGTCTGCGCGGACCGGCGCGGTCATTGTTGATATGCTGGAGCACTGTCTATGAGCAGAATGGCGTCTAAGCGATTGTGGTGTTCTGTTCTTGGGTGTAATAACGAACACAGCAGTCATTTTAATGTTCCTAAATCCGAACTGCTGAAGACGCAGTGGCTGAGTTTGTTTTCGAAGGGAATATTCCCCACGAGCAACGTCAATGCTTTCATGTTTGCGCGAATCATTTCTCACCAGACTGCTTTATAAACGAGGGTCAGTATAAAGCTGGATTTGCTAAGAAGCTGCACCTGAATAAAGGATCGGAACCTATTCGTTTTCCTGCTGAACCTTCACAAGAACTAAACTGAGTAACGTTTTATTAATCTTTATATTAATCTTTATATTAATCTTTGCAAATCGCTAGCTGCACGCTTCACGATGAATGCGTCGGTTTACACTCAGGGTACATTACAGCATGTTTTCTATGTACAACGTTCTCAATATAATTCATAATCCCACGTTTATAATGAACAACGCGTTATGGTTATTGTGTTATTGTGTTACAAACGGTGTATGCGCAGAACAGAGAGGCGGGGTGAGCAAAGCTCATTATCATTTAAAGTCATATGCACTGAAACGGCATGCTGAAAACAGAGCTGTTTTTGACCAGGTAAAATAAGTGTTTTCTTACAATACTAATGAGAATTTTTAATTAAAGTATATTACAAACTTTTAATTTAGACCCTAAAGAATCATATTAGCTTGTACAAAAATGGCATTATATGACCCCTTTTACAGTTTAAGGGTCACAAGCCCAACTAAAGCAAACAATGATCGCCATAATGGTGGCTTAAAATTTCGATTTTCAAAACACCACTTTAGTTGGCTGAACTTATTGGATGTAGTTTAGAAAACTTAACTTTAGTTGGCCGAACCCAACAAGATATGTTTAGTCAACAGAAAATATTTAATTGACACAACATTCTATTTCAAGTTCAGTCTACATGCAGGGGTATCAGCACAACACAAAAAGTTGGTTTCCGCAACTTAAATTGGGCCAACTAAAAATTTTAGGTGCAACGGTTCACTACAAATATTTATGTTGGAGAGGCATCTTTTTTTACAGTGTGAAGCTAACTTTACTGAAGCTTACTGTACTGAAGCTAACTTTACTGAAGCTTACTTTACTGAAGCTAACTTTACTGAAGCTTACTGTACTGAAGCTAACTTTACTGAAGCTAACTTAACTGTACTGAAGCTAACTTTACTGAAGCTTACTGTACTGAAGCTAACGTCTGTCATTGTTTCTATAGTCTTGCGTTATAATCGTAACGTTACGCCGTAATGCCTGAGTGTTTTGTACCAGACTGCACACACACACGAGCTGCGGATCTCGCTCGTTGTTTCGCTTCCCGGGAGATGTAGTTCATTGAGCGATTTTCACATAAAACTAAATGTTACTCTTCTGTTTTATGACAAACTGCGACTTTCTTGACTTTCATAATTATCTTTTAAATTGACAAACATCATATGTGTAATTCAGGGCACAGTTCAGACGGAATAAAAGATAAGTTGTCTCTCGCCATTGACTACCATACATATTTTTTCCGAAATAATGTCCCATGAGCCGGAAGCGGAGGGGAGGGGCTTAGGCTCTCTATTGGATCTGCCATAACCAATCGCTAACGTTTGATCGTGACGTATGTCTAGAACTCAAACTAGCGCACCTCAACGTCATCGTTCTCAGCAACTCCCTCTGTTCGCTGATCGGCCCGGTAAAAAATTGACCGGAGAAAACCAAAGAATATACAGCAAACCCAGACGTAGTACTGAAGGAAAATGAAAATTGAGCGGAAGAACGTAGGAGGGCGGAGCTATGTGTGTATAGCATTGTATTGGTCAAATTTGTTGTGTAACTTCCCTCAAAACATTTAGAAAAATGCAGCGGAAAGATCCTCTTAAAGGGATAGTTCACCCAAAAATGAAAACTCTGTCAGTAATGACTCTCCCTCATGTCGTTCCAACCCCGTAAGACTTTCGTTCATCTTCAAAACACAGATTAAGATATTTTTGATTAAATCTGAGAGCTGGATCACTCCTCCATAGGCTTCTAAGGGATAGAAACTGGCCGGCCCAAAAGTTATGAAAGACATCGTTAAAACAGTCCGAGTGACTACAGTGGCTCAACCTTAACTTTATCAAGCGATGAGAATACTTTTTGTGCGCAAAAAAACAAACAAAAATAACGACTTTATTCAGCTATTCAATTCCTTCTCTGTGGGCCTCGAGATTTCACGTAGTGATATTTCGCAGCGCTTCTGTGTTTTACGTCACACGTAGGCTCACATGTGTGTGATGCGTGTGACTTACAACCTAGAAGCTTTGCGCAGTTTCACTACGTGAAATCTCGAGGCCCACAGAGAAGGAAATGAATAGTTGAATAAAGTCGTTAATTTTGTTGTTGTTTTTTGCGCACAGAAAGTATTCTCGTCGCTTGATAAACTTAAGATTGAGCCACTGTAGTCACTCGGACTATTTTAACGGTGTCTTTACTAACTTTCTGGGCCGGCCAGTTTCGATCCCTTAAGAAGTCTATGGAGGAGTGAGACAGCTCTCAGATTTAATCATAAATATCTTAATTTGTGTTCTGAAGATGAACGAAAGTCTTACGGGGTTGGAACAACATGAGGGAGAGTCATTACTGACAGATTTTTCATTTTGAAGTGAACTAACCCTTTAAGCTACACTTAAAACTGCAGCCATCGATAACGTCCCTGTAAAACCTCAATACAGAAAACTTCCCTGTTCTGCTTTCCAAAACTCATTAGTTGTGTTCCACAACCTAATGAGTTGCCTACATAGACAGCAGGCTTTTAAGATAGGCAATGCATATCAATACCAATTAGAGCTGCACGATTAATAATAAAAAATAATAATAATTCATCACATTTATATAGCGCTTTTCTGGACACTCAAAGCGCTTCACATAGAAGGGGGGATCTCCTCAACCACCACCAATGTGCAGCATCCACCTGGATGATGCGACGGCAGCCATATTGCGCCAAAACGCCCACCACACACCAGCTTACTGGTGGAGAGGAGACAGAGTGATGAAGCCAATTGGTATATATATATACATGGGGATGATTAGGAGGCCATGATGTACAGAGGCCACTGGGCAAATTTGGCCAGGATGCCGGGGTTACACCCCTATTCTTTCGAAAGACATCCTGGGATTTTTTGTGACCACAGAGAGTCAGGACCTCGGTTTAACGTCTCATCCGAAGGACGGTGCTCAATTGACAGTATAGTGTCCCCATTACTATACTGGGGCGTTAGGACCCACACAGACCACAGGGTGAGCGCCCCCTGCTGGCCTCACTAACACCTCTTCCAGCAGCAACCTGGTTTTTTCAGCCCTGCTTAGCTTCAGTGGGCAACCAGTCTTGGGCTACAGGGTGATATGGCTGCTGGCTAATCGATAAAAGATCACAATCTCAATTCAAACACCCACGTGATCTTATTCCTAAATGACAACGATTCGACTCTGTCTGTTAAACCTTTGTCAAGTACGATCACAGCGAAGATCTGTTTTCTGATCCAGAGAGAGTAATTGTCATATATACTATATATATATATATATATATATATATACATACAGGTATGAAACAGATTCACAAACAGTCACAGTATCATTATTTCATTATTACAATAAGTCAAATTATGAATAGAATATGAATAAATTATGAATTATGAAAATAAAAAACTGATGTCTATTGTAGTGATCAAAATAAAGTAAATCAACTTATTTAACGTGACGCTTCAATTACATCTTTACACCAGTAGGTGGCGACAAGTGACTCTTAACTTTTTTTCATTGGATCATTAATTTATGAGATTCGTTCGAACATGCTAATTCATCCAGAATGAAACAAAAGTATTTATGAGTCATTGAATCGTTCACTCAAACCGAGTTTAAATAATTCAGATTAATTAAACATTTTAAATAGACTGCAGCAATTAACATTTTGTCAAAACCTCTAGTAAATTTCATTATTTTGTTCAGAATCCTGGGAGAATCACGATCTCTGTTTTAAACAAAATAAAATGTGATTCTTAATTTATCCAGAATTAGCTCTAATTCTATTATGGAGTTTAAATGGTATAGCTTAGGTCTGATTTGGTGTGTGTGTGTGTGTGTGTGTGTGTGTGTGTGTGTGTGTGTGATGCACTTCAGGAGTGTGTTGAGTTCAGCTTCACAGTTTGTGCAGATTGTAATAATGACCAGAGCTCCTGTCCTGCTTCAGCGCCGTCACTGTCTTAATTAATTGACAGTACAAGATCAATCATATGGTTTGGTCTTCTCACTGACATCGGTAGACTGACATCTAAAACCATCACTAATACTAACTAACCCACACACACGCTCTAGTTTTATTACATATACTCTTAAAAATAAAGCTTCCAAAAGGGTTTTTTTCCCATTGAAGAACAATTTTTGGAGAACAGTTAAAGGTGCATTGCGCAACATATCATTTTAAAAATACCCGTTTTTCTAACCCATACATGCTTAAACAATTGCCTGATGGGCTGAATGAGCCCTTCTCTGATCACTGCGATTGCCTCTATAATCCTGTACAGTAAAATAAATAAGAGGGATTCGGGACGGAATTTGAGACTGGGCGTGACGTCATGCGCGTTCACGCTCACCTGGCTATGTCTGGCAGGTTTGTGTATTCGCCGCCATTCTCCGTATCAGCGAAGACAACTCGAGCGACAAAACTTTAGTCAACTTTCGACAAAAGTAGATGATGGATTTAAAGAGTTCATTCCAAACCCCAATGCAAACTCCACGTAAGACAAAGAAAAGAAAACGTTTGTCTAGTGCCACCAAAAGGGCCAAATTGGAGTCAGACAGGCGTTGGAATAAGACGAGAGTCAACATCGGGAAGGCTTTCAACAAATGGAGAGATCTCCGGTCTGCTCTAGGGCTCAAACGGGATCCTCAGTTGGCTTTCTTTTCTTGATAAAATGGTTCATGAACGTGTTTCCATAATAATGCAATCATAAGTGGATACAGTAAACACATAAAACAGTTCAACATGGAGATAGAAGTTTTCTAATATCCCCGTTCTCCCCTCACACATAAGTGTGTGATTTACTCAAATGCCTTTCCTTTCATAGATTTAAAATGACTTGCAGATGTATAACTTTATTACCTCTGAAGACATTATGACTGTCAACAAAAGATTTGTGCGGCTGATGCTCCTTTGGTTATGAACTGCTCGTGCAAGCGTGCGTGTGCGTGTGGTCCATGAGCGTGCACACCTCTGGTTGCAGTTTCGCTTGTCGCCAGAGGGGGCATAGTTCTGCAAAAACTCAGAGACTTGCGCAATGCACCTTTAAATTAAAGAACAGTTCCTAAAATAACCTTTTTTTTTCTTAGTGTAAAGAACATTTTAATACTCTAAAATAACTTTTTCCACTATAAAGAACCTTTTGTGGAACGGAAAAGTTCCATGGATGTTAAAGGTTCTTAATGGAATCATCGATCCCAATACGAACCTTAATTTTTAAGAGTGTTTTTAAACAAAAATTAAAAGACTTGTCATGTTTCTTTTTTGTGAATATCTGTATTCACGCCACTTCCATTCACCAAAACAGGTGTCAGACACAATTAATTCCTAGATTAAACATTTAAAGTCCAAGAATAAGATCGCAAATTTACGTAATGTGATAGAAAAAATATATATGGTTTTAAACACCTGTTTCAAAAGCTATTTTTTTCTGCTCCGAATCACAATACTGATCATTCGATAATACAAAAAAAATAAACATTAGCTGAAAGATGATTTATCAGATATAGGAAATATATATATTTCTTATTTCTTGTAAATGTCTTTACAAATTAGGTATTAAATAGCCACATCTAAGATATTTCATGAGGGAATAGTTAACGTACTGATATCTCAGTGCTTTTACAGTTTTTTGTTGTGTTTTTTTCAGTGCATCTTAATTTTTCTTATTTTATTCACTCAGAAATACATTGCAATAATTAAAATTGGTGTTGCATGACATTTGATGTTGACTTTAAAGTGTGTTTTTGTATGACTGGCTATATAGTCCCCTAAAGCTTAGGTGTCTGTGTGTGTTTACCATGTATTATTCTTGGAGATTTTAATGTAATCTATATGAAATGTTCATGAGCATCCTTTTTAGTTCTTCAGACACCTGAAAGATAAAGGGGTCATATGATGCTTTTAAATATTTTCCTTTAGTGTGTAATGTATCTGTTTGTGCATATATGAGATTTGCAAAGTTACAAAGCTCCTAGTCTCTTACAATAGGGATTTATTCCACCTAACAGAGAAAGACGTGTTTGTAAAGTTGGTTCCGATCGATCGGCTTAATCGTCTGCGTTTCTAGAATCCGACTTGGGCTGAAACTGATACGGTAAAAGGCCAATATTATTATTATTAGCTTTGTGTTTGGAAGCTGAAGCTCAGGATTATGGTAAGGTGTAACTCGCTGCTAATCTACCATAGTACGATGCATCTTTGAAGAAATCAACTAGATAGTCACGACCATAGATATCCATATTAAAGGCTAGATGTCTCGTCCGCGCTGCTGGCCAATGGAGGTCGACGTCCGCACCTGGCGGCCATCTTGTCACAGGCAGCTCGCTCACTCGTAACATTGTGTTTTAATGGTGCATGTACTTTTTAAATAACCATAACTTGCTCAATTTTCTACCGATTTTCAAACGGTTTGGTTTGTTATAAATGTCAGAGATGTAGTTATGACACTGTATACTTATGAATAATAAGTGTATAAATAAATAATCATCCAGAATTATAGCCACGTTAATAACGTTTGTAAGAAACCAAACTGTTTGTAAATCCGTCAAGATTTCAACGAGATAAGAGTATTGGTGTTCGTGCTGATCACTCATCTCACATCAGAGAGCCCGCCAGAAAGCTTGCCTGTGACAAGATGGCCGCCGGTGATGACGATAGAGACTCCGCCGTAAGACATCTAGCCTTTATTATGGATATCTATGGTCACGACTGTTTCCCAAAAACATACTGTCGCAAATTTGTCGTTCAACCACGTTGGTTAATGATGTCACGCACGTGGTGGAGTAATAACTACTTTTAATGAATCTGTTAGAGATAGGGTTGCCACCTTTGATTTGTGAAAAACCGGGACACTTTGAGGGGGAGGGGTCAACCAGGGGCGTTTCCAGCTTTGAAGGACATCAAAAAAGAGAACAATCCCGGGAAAACCGGGACGGGTGGCAACCCTAGTTAGAGATCGAATTAACGCTAGATGTTTTGCTATATATTACAGACATGGCATCTTTGCTTTATTTCCAGATTCAATCATAGGCTCGTTCTTACACTAGAGCTCGTTCACACATGCGCACTCTTCAAAAACGACGCTTTAAATCCCTTGACAAACTAAAAGACGTAAATGACATTTGTACGTATTCTAAATAAAAGATACAGATTGTACTGAATGTCAGCTTGCTTATTTTGCTCAAGATAAGGATTTATTGAGTCCACATGTCATGCAAAGTTGAAACTACTCTTCTAACCACAGGTCGACGCTGTCGTTCCTAACACACACTTTGCGATGCTGTTTGCGAATGTTTGTTAGAACTATAGTTTCGGGAAACACCGACTCGTTGAACTATGCTGATAACGACCATAGTTGGCTATCGATGCTTCCGGGAAACAGAGCCCTGACTGGGATTAGAGGAGCTGCAATAACGTACAATATGTGAATATTAAAGCATGTTAACCTATTCTACTACACCCAGTAATCAAAATAATGACCTTTTAAAACAGCTTCATACGACCCCTTTAACTGTGCCTTCTGTCTGTGTGTGTGTGTGTGTGTCTTTGAGTTGCCTGATGCCGCTGTCAGTTTTCAGTGGGAGTGTTTCTTGTGTTGCTTGTAACTGATGGACTGATGACTTTATCTCCGTAAGCTCCAGTGTAGGTTGGAGGTGCTTAAAGACGACCGCCGAGGCCATAGGACCTTCAGTTCTCGAGTAACTATCCCAGAACCATCAACAAACTCTCTCTCTCTTTGCCTTGTTTTTTTTTGCTCACCACTTCTTTCTGTCTTTCTTTTAGCATTTCCTAATCTTATTTTGCTTTTCTTTTTGTATATTTTGAATATATGGGTAGAATATGAGTTTGACTAGTTAACATGAACTAATAGCATGTATTTATCTAGGTAAATATACATTTTAACATTTACTAATATATTATTCAAATCAAAAGTTGTATGTTAACATGAACTAACAATGAACAGTTAAATTTGTATGAAGTAACATTAACAAAAACTAAAAATGGTTACACTTACACTTTACAACAAAGTTCATTAGTTAACTACCTTAGTTAACATGAACAATACAGCATTTATTAATCTTAGTTAATATTAATTTCAACATTTGCTAATACATTATTAAAATCAAAGGTTGTATTTGTTAACTTTAAAGCACTGTGAACTAACATGAAATTGTATTTTTATTAACTAACATTAACAAATATTATTAAATACTGTAACAAATGTATTGCTCCTTGTTAGTTAATACATCAACTAATGTTAAACTAATTAACCTTTTTTGTAAAGTGTTACTGTAAAAATGTACCATAAACGTTAATATAGCATGAAAAGCTTCCCTGTTAGTTGCATAAAATGGTGATTTTAGCCTGAAAAGTGCCTATTGTTGAACCTTTATAATGCACAGCCACAAACACTGAGTCAGATTACTGGAATCCCTGAACATTTCTGCTTGTTTGTTCACTTTTTTTCAGAAGCTATAGTGTTTTGTGAGTTTTGCTGACATCATCATCTTGTTTGATTTATTATCCCCGTGCTGCTCGCTGCGTTTTGCTCTTTCAGCTGTTCTGTGTGTCTCTCTCACATGTTTCATGAGCTGTGTGGCGCTCTCGTAACTGTCTTTCTCTCCTCCTTCGGTTCTTCACTAGATGCTGTCTGCTTCTCCTCGGGAACGTTTGACTCTATCATCCTCTCTCTTTCTCGCTGTAGAGCACTAGGAGATCTTTCCTGACACTGATTATAGGGTGGTTTTCACAAGTACAGTCATCACAAACTCCAGGAACTATCACTTCAGTCCAGATGAGACGCGTAACATGTTGAGGTTACAGAGAGGATGATGTTTTTAAAAGAGAAGAAAGTGTGAATGAAAGGAGAAAGGACATAAGACACATGAGTGGGGTTCTATATAGAAGCCTAGCGTTCTTGACTCAATTATAAAGAACCCTTTATGCCAAAAAGGTCTTATGCCGGGTTCAGATTACACGATTTTAGCCTGATTTTGG
Organism: Rhinichthys osculus; assembly: GCA_029959095.1. NCBI lineage: Eukaryota > Metazoa > Chordata > Actinopteri > Cypriniformes > Leuciscidae > Rhinichthys > Rhinichthys osculus. The sequence goes on from JARWKJ010000012.1 coordinate 25,431,884, forward strand.
CACGATCAGTTTGACGTAGGGTGTCGTGGGGTTTCGTAAACGACAACGGGCGTCGGGACGCAAGATTCGATCATTTCATCTCGTATAGTGTGTCATAGCGGACGACAACCGTCGTCGCGTCTGCGATGCTTCACGATGAAAAGACTAGCATGGTTAATTATTTTTTTCGGTCCTCCACGACTTGTTCCATCAAGAGTGAGTGAGTGTGTTTGTGTGAGCGAGTGTGTGTGTGTGTATATGTGTGCGTGTGAGACGGCACGCGATGACTGGTCGGAAAGCAACGTCTAGTCTGACATGTTTTTTTTGTCCACGACACGACAAGATTTTAGGAGTTAAAACACGTAATCTGAGACGGTGACTATCGTTACAGACTAAAAAAATCGTGTAATCTGGACCAGGCATTAAATGATTGCATAATACTTTCAAATTTGAGTTATTTCCATTTTTCTCCTGTGATTAATTCTGTTTAATGTTTAATATTTTATTAAAATTAAAAATTAAACCAAAATTAATTAATTCAAACTAAATCCATTGGGAACCACTGAAAGGTTCTATATATGAAGTGCCTGAAAGAAACTTTTAAGGTTCTAAATGGAATTGACAGATTTTTATCATGGGAATAGGGTAGAGATTCAGTCTTTTTAAAATTAGATGAAGCTGTATGTTATTACGTCTCTGATCTCTAATATTTCTTCTGAATCTCACTACCGGTTAAAGGTTTGGGGTCAGTAAGTTTTTAAAAAAAAATTTAAAGATATTGTTTTATTCAGCAAGGATGCATTAAATCGATCAAAATGGGCAGTAAAGATTTTATAGTGTTACAAACAATCATAAATATATGCTGTTTGAACTTTCTATTCATTAAATCATCAATGTTCGTAATTCTATTCGGAATCTTGAGTTTCCACAAAAAAAAAAAAAAACGTTTTCAACATTGATAATAATCAGAAATGAAGCAAGTCGTCATATTAGAATGATTTCTGAAGGATCATGTGACACTGAAGCTTTGAAGCTCACAAAATTCAGCTTTGATCACAGGAATAAATTACATTTGTACTAAATATTCACATAGAAAACAGTTATTTTAAATTGTAATAATATTTCATAATTTTTACTGCATTCTTTATCAAATCAATGCAGCCATGGTGAGCAGAAGAGCATTCTTTCAAAAACATCTAACTGACCCCAAACATTTAAACAGTGATGTCGCTCTGTCTGTTTCTCCTCATTACATCCCAGAATTCTCAGCTCCATGTTTGTCTCCGAGTTTCATAATGATTTGACGGCACCATGACATCACTTATACTGTTTTCTGCGGGTTTTATAGCAAACATCTCATAAAAGCTCCATGAAAACACAAATGATTTAAATATTAACTTTTTTCCTGTCTTTCTTTCCTTCTCTTCTTTCTTCAGGTGCAGTCACGATGCAGCAGCAAAGAAAATATCTTACGAGCAAGTAGGTCTAAAGTTTTCTCGTGTTTCTTCTGCATGTGATCTTAAAATACTCAGTATCACTGCAAAAGTATTTTGCAGTTAAAACCTGCTTTTCCATGACTTTTCCCAGTGTTTTAGTCGTCGTCTAGCTCTAGCCTGATAAATATGCCAATATTTTGTATCAGCAGTCGCTCGATTAGTATCACAAGACGGACTTTTGACCGCATAAAGTCTTTATGCATGAACAAATGATAATACTAGGACTAAACAGAAAACAAGAGATAATCTAAAATTCACCTTTTTTTTTTACAGATTTATTTATTTATTATTAATATTATTATTATTATTATTGGAGGTGAGGCTATTTATACTAAGTGCAAATAGCAACAACAAAAAACTATTTGGTTTCCACTAAGTGTAAATAATAGTTAGATGTTTAGACTTTTGCATTTAGTCTTTAATTAATCTTTGCAATTAGTGGCAAGTTCTATTTGCACCTCAGCGTATTTTACGTACAAGTACGAGTTGTAAACAGATTTTTGTCAAATCTGAAACAAGAAAATACTGTTTCAGTTTTTCTACTTCAAAATTTCATGTTTAATTCAATGTGCTACTTACAATTTTTTATACATTAATAGCAATTTCTGAGTGAAAATTGTTTCTACACCTAATTGTTTTCAGTGTATATTATAAAACAGTATACAATGATAATATCATATTCAGGGTTTATAATTATATTTATTAAAAAGGACAGGCTATTTGCATTTAGATAGATAAAATAGATTAGATTAAAAAGATAGATTAAATAGACACTCTGTAAATAGAAACATTCATTCATTTTCAGTGTCATTTGTTATTTATTATCATGTATGCATCAGTATCAGCATCAGACACTAAACCCCCATCAGTTGAGCATTATTTGTTTATATACAGTATGACGTGTTTAGGATTGCATGTGTATTTGTAGGTCATAGTGCGGTGGATATCACCAAAGTGGCTCGGAGACACCGTATGTCTCCATTTCCTCTCACCTCTATGGATAAAGCCTTCATCACTGTGCTGGAGATGACCGCAGTTCTGGGCACTGAGATCATTAACTACAGAGGTACACACACACACACACACACACCAGTGATCAGGGGCGGAGCTAGACTCTCAGTACAGTGGGGGCGGAGCTTCATCATGGGGCCCTCTGCTACCAAGTCATTTTAAAATTAAAACCGTTAAAAAAAAAACGTAAAATATTTGATGAATGCATATGTAAGAATGTGTCATTTGTTGAGCCAAGTAATCTTATATGTTAAATAAAATAGCCAACAATATTTTAAAAGTATATAATTATCTTATGACTAATTAAAAATTAACCTCAAAAACATAACTTGCTAAATGGGGATATCTATATCTAGCATACTAAAAAATGTAGGCTAATTGTCAGAAAGTCATCTCTCAGTTGCTGAATGTCGTGCAACAGCGTTGCTACAGCCCTGTTGAGTCTTTCAATTCTACGTTGTTACAATGTTGCGAGCACGTAGACAGCGACGTTGCAATAGCAGAAATGCAACGTACCACAGACATTGCCGCAACGTAAATGTGTTTGCTGGGTGTACTTTGCCTGGGCCCCGTTCCTAGCCGCGTTTCCATTACCCTTCAAATTGCGCAAATTGCGAATTAAAAATACGCTCAATGGAAACACGTCAATTTCACAAAAACTCCCATTTATCGCAAAAAAAGTTTTTACGCTCGCATGAGGTGGTTTTTCAGGCAATTCGAAAAAGGAATATTTCGCAAAACTGCAATGGAAACAGTTTTTGCGCAATTACAGTCACCTGACTTAGAAGGCGCGTGTGTTTGGGGTCAGTGTAGGCTATTGTGTCCATTCGTTTTTCTTTTAACTCGTATGAAAAACGAAAAACATGCTTTCTTCTTTATTAGTTTTTAGACTGGTGAAAAAATATTCACATACAAACTTATGTTCCTTATGTCACATTCACCTCCTTCATCTGTGTCTTCATACACTTCCCGGTTGTCATCATCACCTGCACCTGCTCCTCATCACCCTCATCATCATCATCACCGTCACCTGTTGTCTTTGTCATTATCTGTGTATTTAAGTTCCCCTCTCACTCCTTGTCATTGCTGGTTATTGTTTGTGCACACGCACACTGTTTCGTGTTCTTCCGGATCTTTAGTAAAGACCTTGTTATTTGGTATCCTCGCCTGATCTCCATCTTCATCCACCCGTTGACGTTACACCTTATATAGCCTATTGCTTATTTAATTGAAAATCAAATAGGCCTAATTGACATAGGCCTACAACTTTGCGAAATTTGATTTCTGCATTTCTTTTTGACCCGGAACATTTAGATAATATGTAGCGTCTGTGAAAAAATAAAATAGCCTAAATGAAGAAAAATCTGTGGCGACGGTTTTGCAATCCGTCCCCTCAAGTTTATAAACCGTAGGCCTACTCACGGTTGAGTACAAACTGTTCCCTCGATCGGTTTAACAAATCGTGCCCACGGATTAATAAACTGTAGGCCTATACCCATGATATCCTAATTCGCGCTCTCAGATTTGTAAATATCAGTTCTTTGTAATTTCTTGAATTTTCTAAAAAAAAACGACATTTAGCCCGGTACTTGTATCTTTAAAAAGTCCTTTTTTTTGGGGGGGAGAAAAAAGCTCAGTAGGCTATAATAGAATAGCAAAAAAAGACTTCTCATAAAAAAAAAAGAAATATAACACAAAATCATTTTCCAAAACTGTAAAAGGTCATATAAAAATAATACATTCATCAAGTATTTTATGATAAACATATTACTGTCTTAAGTGAAGTCATTTATAGTTATAAACGCAAATAATAATAATAATTATTATTATAGCCTATTACATTTATTAGGCTACATATTTAGAAGACGCTTTTATCCAAAAAAGGAACAAAGCAATTCGTCAAATGTCATTCATAATACAGGTTAGACAATAATAATACAGGGCTAAGATTATCACAAATAAACACAAGATTTTGACGTATATCCAAGGGTTTGTGCGGAGTGTGGAGCGCGCACTGCATGACGGAGGCACGGGCGCGAACACTTGCATTTTCCTGTCAACAGTGGAAACAACTTAAAATACTCTATCATTTATGGTCATACAGAAAATAATAATACATAATACTACTTTTATTTGTGTAAACTCACAATAACAAGAAAACGTTCTTCTTTTTCAAAATAAAAGAAAACAATCAGGCGCGCTTTCATGATCTCCGTGAACTGGAACATGTCTCAGAAATGAACTGAAACAAAATATAGCCTATGTAGGCTAAAGCTTGAAATGTCCACTTTTAAACGAACAAATTCAAATCGAAAGCAAATACCTTCTGATTATGTAATCCATATGAAAGGTGTATTTCTCTCTAAAGGCGCATCCGCTTTACAGTGGAGATGAAAATAAGTTTGCAGTCGGCACTAACACTAGTTTATTAATAAACAATTAAAATGCCTCGATATTTTTTCAGACACATTTATTATCATTAGCCTATAATCACCTATAAATCACCTCTCTGTGGGCTATGGTTCCAGAGACATGGCTCTTCTTATTCAGCACTGCAGGAAAAATATCATCGGGTTCTAATTTGGCCTTAGAAAACCAGTAAAATCAACATTTTTTCATATTAATTTGTGAATATTTTAAATGTTTAATAAAGGGGCAAAAAGTCATAAACAAAAATCTGAAAATTCGTCTATATTTATTTTTTGTGCAGCATTTGGTGTGTAGTAGGCTACAGTTCAAATTCAAAATTTGTTGTTCAACTTTGCGCTTTAAAAATTCAACAACCGTTCATTTTTCGTTTTTCAATTAGGCTACGGGTTAAAAAAGGAAAAATAAATGGACGCAAAAGTACACGGACCGTTTGGACAGAATACGAGACAAAGTTCTTTATTAAATTCATAAAAGAAAAAAGAATTGCAGAAATACTGGATTCTAAACCTCAAAGAAATGCCAGAATCAAGACCTTGGAGCAGAAATGAGGGAGAACAGAAACACCTCATGTGCCGTTCACAGTATAAGGGTCTTTCCTTACCATTAATGCTTGGATAACACACCACGTCTCCTTCCATTAATAATAATAATGTCTTGTGCGGTGGCTGCACGTCTATTCACATGTGCTATAAACCTACAAACGTCCAAAGTCGCATAACATCGGTTAATGGAAACGCCGTCATTTCGCAATAGTTTTTTATTGATATTTAGAAAAAATCGCAAAAGTTTTGCGCAAATCTGTATCGGGGGCCCCTATTTGGCACGGGGCCCTGGGGCGGCCGCACCCAAGCACCCACGCTATCTCCGCTACAGCTAGTGATTCAGAGCATGGATTTATGTATTTCTTCTAACAAACAAAAAATACCAAAAAGCACCTCGATGGTATTGTACTGTCTGGTGCAGTCACTTTACCCAGGTGCACCAAAGTATCTTTTGTGAGTCTAATCTTTTTTTCTCTGATCACTTTTCTCGTGACTTTTTTAAACATGTTTTTTTGGCTGTTGAAAGTGAATCTTACAGTATGCGACGTATATCATATCAGTGTGTGTTAATCTGCTGTGATATTGATCCTTCTGTAATCTGATGAAATCATCTAATCTTCAAACCGTCGTGCGTGTGTGTGCGTCTGTTTGTGTGTGTGTGTGTGTGTGAGTGTGTATAATATTATATTATACTGTGTCCTGAGATGGTCTCAGTTCAGTTTCCTTCACAAAGCGTTTAGAGAGAGATTAGTCGCTACACTTAAAAATAAAATTAAAAATAAAAAAAAACACTTGAAACTTTAACTGTAAAAATGCTATACGTAAAACCCTGTTAATTGGTTAACCGCAAGTTCCCTTACTATAAACGGTGGGAAAACTTTAATAGATCTAGTTTAAGTAAAAGCTGTTAAAAGTGCAGACTTTGGAAGTCAAAATAAACAATCATCTTAAAAATTTAATTAAAAAAATCATAAACTGATATTCCCACAAATCCACACATTTGCGTGATTGTATTTTTTTGAAACAACTATGGCTCTCTGAAAAACTGATTGGTTAATTGTGTAATTGATTCTGCAATCAAATATTATGTTAGAAGGACACTAAAATGTATAATTGACAGTTTTCCCATGCAGGATAAATGATTTTCCTGCAGTGTTGAGATCATTTCAATGTTACTCTAATTTCATGTTTCCATCTGGTCGACAAGACAGACTCTTGACGGCATAAAGTCTGGTGCATATTTTGTCTTTATGTGAGAACAAATGAATATAATGGGACAAGCCAGCATCTAAAATCCACAATTTAAATTTTTTACATTTATTTTATTTGTTTATCTTGAGGGGGGGGGGGGGGGGGGGGATATGAGGTTTTCCCTGTATTTTTAAAAGGCCTGTTATGCATGCCTATTATTTGCAGATAAACACACTTAATCTTGCTTTCTGTGTTGTTCTTGTAGACGGCATGGGTCGAGTTCTGGCTCAGGACGTTTATGCCAAAGACAACCTGCCTCCGTTCCCAGCCTCTGTTAAAGACGGCTACGCTGTAAGAGGTGAGAACCCACATGACTGGATGCGTGAATCGTTTAACCAGCGCTCTGGCAGTCCTGGTTTACTCGCTCTAGTGCTCGCGTCAGGTCTGCATATCGAAAGCATTACTCACGTCGCTTCAAACGTCTCTCAGGGGAAGAATGTCAAATGCTTCATTCATTTCTCATGGACTTTGTGCTGGATGGGATTTTCCCTCTTAAAAATGTCATAACAAGTACTTTTTTGCGTTATTTGCATATTTATGAGCTCATGAGAGAAGTTACTGACGGTCTAGAAACACGTTTGTCTGTTGGGGGGAACTCGAGGTTACGGCAGCTTTCTGGCTCTTTACAGCATTAGGAAGATCATAAGTGGATATTCAGTTGCTGTAAAATCAATTCTGACTCCATTTAGTTCATTTATACCCATTCCTGGTCTTATTGTGCATGTTTATTAGGGCTGCACGACACTGGAAAAAACTGGCAGTGCTATATTTTGTTTTTCTGTGATTAATATATTGCGATATGAAAACTGTTTCAACAGATGACTTGAAGTTGGAGAGTGAAACTGCATAGGAAATATTAAACAAATTACAAGCATTAGATTAATGAAATGAGATACAAATGAAATAAACAGTGCTTTATGTTTTTCAGGTAAGTCTTAACAGTATTCAGGTACAGAATTTCAATAATCAAATGTAAAATAACATTGCATAGACTTCACTGTATAAATTAAATATAATTAATCTTTGTTTAAACTACAAAAGGGATTTTCTCTTTGTATTTTGTTGTTTGATTAACATTAATGACACAGACAGCTGCAGGTTTATTAGGCTACTGTCACTTTAAGAGCTAATGACCGGATCCAATAGAGAGCCTAAGCCCCTCCCCTTCCGGTCGATCACCATGGGACCTTATTTCGGAAAAATATTGTAATGGTAGTCAATGGCGAGAGACAACAAATATTTTGATCTCGTTTGAATTGCGCCCTGCTGAATTACACATATGATGTTTGTCCATTTAAAAGATACATTTTAAAGTCAAGAAAGTCGCAGTTTGATAAATTATAATTCATTACATTTATATAGCGCTTTTCTCGGCACTCAAAAAAGCGCTTTACATGGAAGGGGGAATCTCCTCAACCCCCACCAATGTGCAGCATCCACCTGGATGATGCGACAGCAGCCATATTGCGCCAGAACGCCCACCACACACCAGCTTACTGGTGGAGAGGAGACACAGTGATGAAGCCAATTGGTGTATATATATATGGGGATGATTAGGAGGCCATGATGGAGAGGCCACTGGGCAAATTGGGCCAGGATGCCGGGGTTACACCCCTACTCTTTCGAAAGACATCCTGGGATTTTTTGTGACCACAGAGAGTCAGGGCCTCGGTTTAACGTCTCATCCGAAGGACGGTGCTCTTTGACAGTATACCCATGTCCCCATTACTATACTGGGGGCGTTAGTACCCACACAGACTACAGGGTGAGTGCCCCCTGCTGGCCTCACTAACACCTCTTCCAGCAGCAACCTGGTTTTCTCAGAAGGTATCCCATCCAGGTACTAACCAGGCTCAGCCCTGCTTATCTTCAGTGGGCAACCAGTCTTGGGCTACAGGGTGATATGGCTGCTGGTAAAACTGTTGAGGTAGAAGACTGTGAAAAGACGTAATTACAAAGACTATAAACCCCAAAGGCGCACATTTTCTCTCAATGAATGAAGCTAACTTTACTGAAGCTAACCTTACTGATGCTAACTTTACTGAAGCTAACTTTACTGAAGCTAACTTTACTGATGCTAACTTTACTGAAGCTAACTTTACTGAAGCTAACTTTACTGAAGCTAACTTTACTGAAGCTTACTTTACCTAAGCTTACTTTACTGAAGCTAACTTTACTGAAGCTAACTTTACTGAAGCTTACTTTACTGAAGCTAACTTTACTACTTTACTGAAGCTAACTTTACTGAAGCTTACTTTACTGAAGCTAACTTTACTGAAGCTAACTAACTTTACTGAAGCTAACTTTACTGAAGCTAACTTTACTGAAGCTAACTAACTTTACTGAAGCTAACTAACTTTACTGAAGCTTACTTTACTGAAGCTAACTTTACTGAAGCTTACTTTACTGAAGCTAACTTTACTGAAGCTTACTTTATTGAAGCTAACTTTACTGAAGCTAACTTTACTGAAGCTAACTTTACTGAAGCTAACTAACTTTACTGAAGCTAACTAACTTTACTGAAGCTTACTTTACTGAAGCTAACTTTACTGAAGCTTACTTTACTGAAGCTAACTTTACTGAAGCTTACTTTATTGAAGCTAACTTTACTGAAGCTAACTTTACTGAAGCTAAATTTACTGAAGCTAACTTTACTGAAACTTACTTTACTGAAGCTAACTAACTTTACTGAAGCTAACTAACTTTACTGAAGCTAACTAACTTTACTGAAGCTAACTTTACTGAAGCTAACTTTACTGAAGCTTACTTTACTGAAGCTAACTTTACTGAAGCTAACTAACTTTACTGAAGCTAACTAACTTTACTGAAGCTAACTTTACTGAAGCTAACTGTACTGAAGCTAACTTTACTGTAGCTAACTTTACTGAAGCTAACTTTACTGAAGCTAACTTTACTGAAGTTTACTTTACTGAAGCTAACTTTACTGAAGCTAACTTTACTGAAGCTAATGTCTGTCATTGTTTCTATAGTCTTACGTTATAATCGAGTGTTTTGTACCAGACTGCACACACACACGAGCAGCGGATCTTGCTTGTTGTTTCGCTTCCCGGGAGATGTAGTTCATTGAGCGATTTTCACATAAAACTAAATGTTACTCTTCTGTTTTATGACAAACTGCGACTTTCTTGACTTTCATAATTATCTTTTAAATTGACAAACATCATATGTGTAATTCAGGGCACAGTTCAGACAGAATAAAAAGATAAGTTGTCTCTCTCCATTGACTACCATACATATTTTTTCCGAAATAATGTCCCATGAGCCGGAAGCGGAGGGGAGGGGCTTAGGCTCTCTATATAATGATACACATCCATTTTCTTTCTCAATTGTTTACGTTCACGTAAGCCAAATATCACTGGGTTTATGAGGATACTCGATGAGAAGGGTATTTTAACATTATTTTGCATGTGTGTGTCCTTTCAAGAACAAATAGAGGCGGAAGAGAACGGAATTTGGTGTTCAATTTCCGAAATGAGTTGTGCGTCTTTGCTTTAAACCTTAAAGCAATAGTTCACTTCAAAATTAAATTTTGTCATTATTTACTCACCCTCAAGTTGTTTCAAATCTCTATGAATTTCTTTCTTCTGTTGAACACAAAAGATGATATTTTGAAGAATGTCGGTAACCAGACAGTTATTGGACCCCATTGAATTCCATAGTAGGAAAAAAAAATACTATGAGTGTCAATGGCTACCGTCAACTGTCTGGTTACTGACATTCTTCAAAATATCATCTTTTGTGTTCAACAGAAGAAAGAAATTCATAGAGATTTGAAACAACTTGAGGGTGAGTAAATGATGACAGAATTTTTATTTTGAAGTGAACTATTCCTTTAAAGTCCCCATGAATTCAAAATTGACCATACTTACTTTGTTTGCCTAAATTGATCGGTTTGTGGTGAACAATTCATCCATGCAAGTCAATCCACACAAAAAAAATTTTGGCTTCGTAATCTTTAATAAAAATCTGAAATTTCCCCTCCCCTCTGCATTGGAGGACCTTCCCTGATGACGTAGGTTTGCCGGTTTGCGTGTCTGCTTAACATCAGTAACCACGCCCCTCCAACTGACAGTAGACAGGCTGAATGAAAACACCTACTTTTCTTGATCCAATCAGGTGCTAGTTGGAAAAAAAGCCACGCCCACTTGTTTGCCTCATTTAGTATTCCGTTTCTCTCGGAAATACGTCACAACACTGGAGAAAAGTCGTTTGCAACTTCCGGTTCACAGGGACTTTAAGGTTTCATATACAGGTGAAAGTCGAAAAATTTGAATATTGTGCAAAAGTTAATTTATTTCAGTAATTCAACTTAAAAGGTGAAACTAATATATTATATAGACTCATTACATGCAAAGTGAGATATTTCAAGCGTTTATTTATTATAATTGATGATTATGGCTTACAGCTTATGAAAAACCCCAAAGTCAAAATTAGAATATTGTGAAAAGGTTTTCATATCTGTAAGCCATAATCATCACAATTATAACAAATAAAGCCTTGAAATATCTCACTTTGCATGTAGTGAGCCTATATAATGTATTAGTTTCACCTTTTAAGTTGAATTACAGAAATAAATGAATTTTTGCACCATATTCAAATTTTTCGCGTTTCACGTGTAGAACGTTTTCTTCTAAGAGTGTACGGTGTTATATATATGTCTCTGTGTCCTGACAGCGGCTGATGGTCCTGGTGACAGATTTATTATCGGCGAGTCTCAGGCCGGAGAGCAGGTGAGAAAACGTGTCGAATGTAAGATACCATTTGAGAAATCCACCTTCAAATGTGAGGAAAATGATCCATGTGAACTGCTGTAATGTGTGTCTCCAGCCCACACACACCGTGATGCCGGGTCAGGTGATGCGGGTGACGACAGGCGCTCCTATTCCCTGCGGAGCAGATGCTGTGGTTCAAGTAGAAGACACTGAACTCCTGAGAGAGTCTGAAGACGTGAGTTACAGACGGTTGATTCTTTTATAAACCATGATAATACATCATTTAAGCATTTTCATTTATTTATATACACTGCCTTTCAAAGTTTGGGGTCGGTTAGATTTTTTAATGTTTGAAAGAAGTCTCTTCTGCTCACCAAGGCTGCATTAATTTGATCAAAAATACAGTTAAAAATAATACAAATTTTAAATTACTGTTTTCTATGTGAATATATAGTAAAGTGTAATTTATTCCTGTGATCAAAGCTGAATTTTCAGCATCATTACTCCAGTCTTCAGTGTCACATGATCCTTCAGAAATCATAATAATATGCAGTTTAAGAAACATTTCTGATTATATCAATGTTGAAAACAGTTGTGCTGCCTCATATTTTTGTGGAAACCGTACTACTTGTATAAGTAATATGCACACAAAATTTGCTGAAATTAAATACACTTATTTTCAACTCAAATCTACCAAAATTATTCGAAAAGTCTTTGCTAATGAATTTGTCAAGCAGACATAGTTATCCACTAATAATCTGAAAATATTTTCAGTTTAACAATAATTTACCTTGGCTGTCAATTATTCCTTTACGTCTTTTTGTCTCTTCCAGGGTTATTATTATAACTGCAACTAAAACCATCAACTAAACTAAAACCATTTTGTTACTTGAAATAAAATAAATGTTCTCTGAAATAAAATAAAATATACAAAAACAAAAACTTATTTTATTTCAGCTAGTTCTCAAGGCACCATTTCATAACAATTAATAAACTATAACTATATAGACATATTTAAAAAAAGTATTTATTAAAAAAAAAAAATATATATATATATATATATATATATAAAAAATATTTGAAAAATAATAATAAATTACTAAAACTTTACAAAAAGCTTTTTTGTCTCTTCCAGGATTATTATTATAACTGAAACTAAAACCAACTAAACTAAAACCATTTTGTTACTTGAAATAAAATAAAATATACAAAAACTTAAACTTACTTTATTTCAGCTAGTTCCCAAGGCACCATTTCACAACAATTAATAAACTATAACTATATAGACATATTTAAAATATTTTGAAAAAATACAACAAAATTACTAAAACTTTAACTGAAATTAAAATGAAAATGGAAAATATTCAAATAAAATCGAATTCCAAATATGAATAAAAAGTATAATAGTTTCTCAAATATAGTAAAATAACACTGTTCTCGTCGGAACTCCTCCCTCAGGGCACAGAAGAGCTGGAGGTGCGGATTCTGGTTCAAGCTCGTCCGGGTCAAGACATCAGGTGAGCACCTGTGAGCGTTTCTCAGCGTGACTGTGTGTGTGTCTCAAGTGTGTCTGACAGAGTGTGTCGTCTTCTGCAGGCCCATCGGTCATGACATCAAGCGTGGCGAATGCGTGCTGTCCAAAGGCACTCACATGGGCCCGTCTGAGATCGGGCTGCTGGCCACGGTGGGCGTCACGGAGGTGGAAGTGCAGAAGTTTCCCGTCGTGGCTGTGATGTCTACTGGGAACGAGGTGACAGGACACGCACACACACTTTACATCTCCATTGTTTCTTCTAGTCAGCAATGAGATCAAATGGGCAATTAACCATCATTGTCCTTTTGATAATATATAGTCATAAGCAGGGCTTGACATTAACTTTTTTGCTCACCAGCCACTGTGGCTAGTGGTTTACCAAAGTTACTAGCCACTCCGCATTTTCACTGGCCACAATTTGGACACCGATACCATAGGGGAATAACTACCATATAGATATTTTTAATAGCATCCCATAATTTGGCAGCCGGTATATTAGGCTACTGTCACTTTAAGACCTGACGCACGTACCCATTATACTGTGTTATATAGCCAGTATACTTTATGTGCACGCACTTTGGGGAATGAGTAAAAAATCCCTCGCCAGATTCAAGCCCTGTAACACCAACAATATTCATCCGGAGCAAATAAAATGAGTGAGTAAAGGGTTGGTGTGTCACTCGCTGACGGAGAGATTAGAGAGCGAGAACACGCAGCTGGTATCTTTTGTATCTATTCTGCGGAAGAGTTTCAGATATTTCCGTATCAATATGTATCGAAAAATTATAGCCTTTTTAAAAGACTACAATTGAAAAATGTATAATATATAAAATTCAACCCACCAAAGTGTCTAGTGACTGCGTTACACGCCAACGCTGAAATTACGCGGGTGTTAATCTCAAGCCCTGGTCAAAAGTATTAAAATACATTCAATTAATTAAAAATAAACCTAGCGGTTAACCCTCAGAATTTTTTAATGTTTCAAAACCAAGGATCAAAACAGTATGACGTAATAAAGCCTCGTTTGCTGAAATCTTGTGACTTGGTGAGTTTGATAGAAGCTCCGAACCACTGATTAACCTCATTCAATATTCCCTACATTACTCCACTAATATAGACCTCTTGACGGAGTGAATGAAAACGAGTGAGTGAATTTTGCGTATTTTGTGCTTGTTGTTTAATAATCATTCGAAACTTAGCAAACTGGCAGCTCCAGTAGGAATGAAAAGATTGATCTTGGAAACTAACATGTCTAAACCTTAATTAAACAATTTAATAAGCAATTAAAGTTTGGAATTTCTACATGTATGATGATAGTAGGCGGTTTGGAAAATGAATGGATGGATGATTCAGCTGCAGGCGCCATCTTCTGGTCAAACGCGGGAATTCATTCAGCATGACCCTCACAGTGCATTATGGGTATTCTCTAGACGTTGAGCGTTCATCGATATTACACTCGTTATTGCGGTGCATTGTGGGATTGAATGTGGGCACTCGATAATGGTCCACTATGGTTACGGACACCAATGCAAATGGCTGTTCCCTCAAAGAGTGCCCCATTTAATGGTATAGGAGGCGATATCGGACACAGCCCATGACAGCCAATCAGAAGCCATCCTGCTTTAAAGAGTTCGAGCATTAAAAGCGGCAGATGACAAAACTGCAGCGCACACTTATAATAAACAGAACGATATCGTCTGCTGGTGTGGACACTTTTAAAGTGGCTGTCACTTTACGTTCGAAAATCGATTGCACAATCGATCGGACCAACCAACACAAGTTTGGAAAACGAAAATTGGGAATCGATTTTAACGGCCTTTTTTATTTTATTTTTACCAAAAATGTGTTAGGTGGACAGATCAATACAGCACACAGAACATGTTGGAATCTGGAAAATAACAATGTATTTTCTGTTAAACAAATGCTTTTTAATGTTCGCTATTACTTCAATGCAAGTGAACAAGCGCGCCGTTATTTGTTGCGTAGTGACATGTGTGTGTGTGTTCAAGTAAGCCAGAAATGCGCAGATTCTGCCCATACACTTTATTTAATATATCATGAGGACTCACAAGTTGCGTATTTGCACTAAATCCGCGCAGATTTGTCTTACACAAACTTCCCCTGCAAAGGGAGTAAACACAGAAACACGCCAGATTGGCTCGGGATTCGACAGCGTTTCCCGCCAAAGCTCATTTTTACCCGCATTTGGCGAGTTGGAGGGAGTTAATCTCAATCCCTGAATGTTGCGCTCCTGTTTGTCATTGTGCACGAAACCTCACGCCAATAAATCTTCAGAAATATTGCTGACTCGGGCGTCTCAAGCGCACTCTTTACGCTCGTCCTAATGCCTGCTAGTTGTTTGTTAGTTATTTGTTGTTGAAAATAGAAACGTCTTTAGACATGGAAAATCGATTTTACAATCGATTCAATGAACACTTATGTCTCAAAAATCGAACAGGATTTTTTCACAAAAGTGACAGCCCTAGTGGACACTAAAATAGCTATCGTTACAGTTATCATGCTTGGTGTGTACGGGCCTTTGTTGCTTACTTACTAAGCACTAAACTGTCTTTTCAGCTGCTGAACCCAGAAGACGATTTACACCCCGGTAAGATCCGAGACTCGAATCGATCCACGCTGCTGGCCACCATTCAGGAGCACGGATACCCCACCATCAACCTGGGCATCGTGGGAGACAAGTGAGCGTCTTTCACCCTATCATGCACACATATCAATAATCGTGTGCCAGATTTTAACTACATAGAAACTGAATTGATTTTACCAATCAATTCTTGATTAATAAACCATTTTAATTTTTGCACGGTATGTTTTTGTTTGTTTGAGAACTAAGGATTGTACAAACAATAGTACGTATAACCAGACGTGTCAGGGGTGTATAGAAAAATTAATTTTCCAAATACATTTTAATGTCAGTTTTAAATTGTTTAAACAGGCTGTTTTTTTCACAGTCTCTCACTTCCGCAAAAATAGATCAATGATTTTGATGACATCAGTCCGCACTTCAGCTTTTCATCCAATCAAATGCTTTCTAGAATCTGAAGCTCCGCCCCCTACATTATAAATAGATGCTGAAGCTGCGGCTGAAATCGACTCGGTTACTAACGTAACCTCGGTTCCCTGAGAAGAGGGAACGAGTATTGCGTAAGTAGCTTACGCTATGGGAAAACTCCTTTTCTCGAGAAATATTGAAGTCTTTATGTAAAACGCATTGCAGCTGCACAGCATACAGCAATGAGCGAGGCAGCTCGGTCATTGGATGTGCTGCGGCAACTGCACAAACCTATGACGGGGCGACTCTGAACCCGCTTCCAATGAGCGTGCTTCGCGCCCACGCGCGTCAGAGCCCGCCAAGATGGGCGTGGCCAAGGGCTATAAGCCGAAGGCAGATGCCTGAGCCTTTAAGCAAAGGCTTTATAAAGGACAACGTGGAACGGCCCAATGGGCGTCCAGAGAAACACACAAGCACATTTTTATGTACTGTCATGCATGAAAAATCCTCTACATCAGTCAGAGACGGATTCTATGAGGGAGGAGACAGTGCTCAACATGTACACACCCCAGCCTATGCATAGTTAGACCGACAGTATGTTAGAGTGCAATGACGGGACCTGTAGGTTATAAAACCTGATAAATGTTGACGGTGAGGCCCAGCCTGCTGCCGCACAAATATCTTGAATGGGCATCCCACTCGACCACGCCCACGAGGAGGCCATGCCTCTCGTAGAGTGAGCTCTGATGCCCAAGGGGCACTGAAGGCCCTTGGCTTCATAAGCCAGCGCTATAGCATCCACTATCCAGCGCGATATTCTTTGCCTTTGGTGAGACCTTTGGTGCGGCCGCCAAAGCATACGAACAATTGCTCTGTCTGTCTGAACAGGGCAGAACGTTCCAAATATACTCTGAGCGCCCTGACCGGGCAGAGTAAATCAGCGTCGCTTTCGTCTGCTGGAGACGATAGCGCGGCCAAAGATATCACCTGTGCTCTGAAAGGTGTAGAGAGCACCTTCGGAATATACCCGTGTTTTGGCCTGAGGACAACCCTGCTGTCGTTAGGTCCAAACTCCAGGCAGGCAGCGCTTGATGACAGCGCGTGCAGGTCGCCCACTCTCTTGACCGAGGCGAGAGCCAGCAAGAGAGCAGTTTTGAGCGAGAGCTGTTTAAGGTGCACAGTCCGGAGGGGTTCGAACGGGGCACGCTTGAGTGCGTCCAGGGCCGTGGCCAGGTCCCAGATCGGCACCGAGGGGGGGCGTGGGGGATTCATCCTCCTGGCGCCCCTCAGGAAACGAACAACTAGGTAGTTTTTCCCTAGTGTGCGTCCTTCCACAGGGTCGTGCGATGCCGCTATGGCAGCCACATATACTTTGAGCGTGGAGGGGGTGCGGCCTGCCTCCAACAGCTCTTGTAAGAAAACGAGCACACTCGGTACTTCGCATGTCTCAGGGTTCAGGTTCCTGGATTTACACCAGTCACTGAACTCCTTCCATTTCTGGGCATATAAGCGCCTCGTAGAGGGCGCTCGCGCCTCAGTGATGGTTCTTAACACTCCACTGGGGAGGTTCCCGGGAACCCGTTGAGGGGCCACGCATGGAGGGCCCCCAGATCGGGGCGGGGATGGAGGATCATCCCGTTGGCCTGCCTGAGGAGGTCTAGCCTCAGTGGAATCGGCCATGGGGCAGATTGCATCATCTGCATCAGTTCTGGAAACCACGTCTGGTTCTTCCAGAGTGGGGCTACCAGGAGCACTGCACATTTCTCCTCCCTGATCCGGCCGATGACCTGAGGTAGCATCGCGACCGGAGGGAAGGCATACAGCGGGCGGCTCGGCCAGACTTGGGCGAGCGCGTCTGAGCTCTTTGAAAAGAAGAGAGGGCAGTGCGCATTTTCCTTGGAGGCAAAGAGGTCGACCTCTGCTCTGCCAAAGGTTTGCCATAACCACTGAATCGTCAGGGGGTGGAGAGACCATTCTCCTGGGAGAACCTTGTCTCTGGACAGCATGTCCGCTGCCTGGTTCAGAACACCTGGCACATGCGCTGCTCTCAGCGAGCGCAGGTTGCACTGGGACCATAGGAGGAGCTCCCTGGCCATCGAGTGCAGGGAGCTCGATCTGAGTCCACCCTGACGATTTATATGCGAGACTACCGTCATGTTGTCCGTTCGGACTAGGACGTGCTCGTCCTTCAGGTACGGGAGCAGGGCTCTGAGAGCCAAAGCGACCGCTTTCAATTCCAGACAGTTTATATGTAGGCGCTTCTCCGGGTTTGACCACAAGCCGGAGACAGGCCTGCCCTCGTAAAGGGCCCCCCAGCCTATTTTGGAGGCATCTGTCGTGATCATTTTTCTCCTTGTGTTCACGCCCAAACTCACGCCGGACTGATACCAGTCGACAGCTTTCCAGGGCGTCAGGGCTTTTATGCAGCCGTGATTCGCTCTGATTAAAAAGTGGCCCGAGCGCCACGCGTGAGTGGGGACACGGCTTTTGAGCCAGCGTTGGAGAGGACGCATGTGCAACAATCCTAGCTGGAGTACAGCTGATGCTGAGGCCATGAGACCGAGCATCCTTTGAAATCGCTTGACGGGGGCGTGCGCACCCGCTCTGAACGATGTTGCAAGGCGCCGGATAGTGAGCGCGCGCTCTGATGAGAGGCGCGCCGTCATCTGCACTGAGTCTAGCACTATTCCCAGAAAAGAAATATTCTGGCTGGGGGATAGCATGCTCTTTGCAGAATTGATTCTTAGACCCAGGCGATCTAGATGACTGATAATCTGTAAGTCACTAACTGGCTCTCTGATTGTGCTAGGATTAGCCAATCGTCGAGATAATTTAGTATTCGCACTCCCCGCTGTCTCAGGGGGGAAAGTGCTGCATCCATACATTTCGTAAATGTACGGGGTGCCAGTGACAAGCCGAATGGTAGTACTGTGTACTGGTATGACTGTCCCTCGAAAGCGAATCTCAGAAAAGGCCTGTGATGAGGCGCTATCGGAATGTGAAAGTAAGCGTCTTTCAGATCCACTGATAGAAACCAATCCCCTGGGCGAACTTGCGCGAGGATATGTTTGGTTGTTAACATTCTGAACGAGCGAATCATTAAAGCTTTGTTCAGATATCTGAGATCTAGAATGGGGCGGAGACCGCCATCCTTTTTCGGGACGAGAAAATAGCGGCTGTAAAAACCTGCCTCGCTCATAGAGGGAGGGACTGTCTCTATAGCGCCTTTCTCTATCAGTTTGAGCATCTCGGTGCGTAGAACATGTGAAACATCTTTTCTCACTTTCGTCTCGACCACTGCTGTGAAGCGGGGCGGTCTGCGAGCGAATTGAAGCGAGTAACCGTGTTTTATTATGTTCAAAACCCATTTCGGCATGTCGGGGATATTTTCCCAAGCTTTCGCTCGCACAGATATGGGCTGAATGCTGGCTGGGGGCGTGTCGCAGTGACGTATGGCTCCCGCCAGCGAATCGCTCTGTGCTAATGTCGAGCTTACAGCTCTCAGCGGCGCGCGCGCTGAGCAGCTTTGTTGAATGCCGAGTGCAGGGGTGCGTGTGAGATTACAGGCACGCTCGCCGTAATACTCACAGAGTGAGATGGGGAAAAGTTTAACACTGTATGGGCAGTGCTTATGGGTGGGGGTGCATAAACTGTGGTAGGCACGCGCGCCACTTTCATAAAACTTCCCGCTCGTGGCGGGCGGTTTTTGGTCATATAAACAGTGTTTGTGAGTTGGGGTGCATGCATAACAGTGGGCACACGCGCCACTCTTATAAAACTTCCCGCTTTTACTGGGGAAGTGTTTATAACTGTGGGAACAGTGCTTATGTGTAGTGGTGCATTCGTGACAGTTGGCACACAATCTACTTTTATGGGGCGTCCAGCTTGAACTGGGAAAACATTTGGCACTGCCTTGACAGTTTTGATATGTGGGAATGCGCACTTTGGTGTGGACACGTGACCCTTTAATGACACAGGCAGAAAATAGCTCTTTATGTGATTTCTGTGTGTCGCCGTAAAAACGGCGTTTGTTTGCAGGTGGGCGAGCTGTGTGGCTGGCACATTGGCTGCTGTATAGACATTTCCAGCCGCCTGTAAGGGGAATGGGTAATGCTTTAAACGTTTTAGAGAGAATGGTCCGGCTCTTGCGAGACACGCGCTCCCCCTTTTTCTCCCTGTAGCTAGGAGGACTTACGAGGCTCTGGGATCAGCACAATCTTGGGCCGAGGTCCCCGTCGCTCGGGCGGTTGCTTCCTGTTGGCAGAGCGCGAGCGGCCTCGAAAATCCGTTTCAGGTCTGGGCTGAGAGACGAGAGGCGCCGTCTTAGCTCGCTGCTGCTGAGGCGGCCTTTGGCGGCTCTGGGATGAGCTAGATCGCTTGGGCAGGAAGTGACGCATAGCCTGCGTCACTTCCTGCCCTTACGGGTCCTTACGGACTTCGGTGAAGCGCTCGGCGAACTCCTTCACCGCTGGTCCAAACAGGCCGCTTTGTGAGATAGGCGCGTCGAGAAATGGCGCCTTATCTGCATCCTTCATCTCTGTTAGCGTCAGCCACAGATGGCGCTCAAGGACAGTCAGGTTAGCCATAGCACGGCCGATGGATTGGGCGGTGGCTTTTGTAGCTCGCAGCGCTATGTCAGTGGCACTGTGTAGGTCCTTAAATGCCTCAGGATCGGGTCCAGACTCGTCCATACTGTGGAGAAGTTTAGCTTGAAACACCTGGAGGACAGCCATAGAGTGAAGCGCTGATGCAGCTTGGCCGGCGGCGGCGTATGCGTGACCAGCGAGAGCTGACGTAGACCGGCAAGCCTTCGAGGGATGAGAAGCTTTAGCTTTCCATCCAGCGTTGGAGGGTGGACACAGATGATTGGCCACAGCCTCCTCGAGGGGCGGAGTCCCCTCATAGCCTCTTTCTTTCGCGCCGTCCACAGAGGAGAGCGACAAAGAAAAAGAAGGCTTCAGGCGAGCGGAGTGCGGGGCTTTTCACGATTTTGAGTTCGTCGTGAACTTCCGGGAAGAAGGGGGAGGGCCTTTGCCGAGGGGCCTGTCGGCGCCCCTGCAGGAACCACTCGTCCAGTCGGCTGCGGGCGGGTTCTTCCGGGGAAGACCAATCGAGCCCGAGGTCTTCCACGGCCTTAGACAGGATGCGGACGATCTCAGAATCCATGCTGGAGCCCGCGCTCGTGCCTGCTAATGTCGATGGCGCGGGGTCGAACGACGAACCCGGCCAGTCGTCGGATGCAGCGTCACCGGAAAAACTGTCATCCTTGTCATCGTCATCCCCTGACGCGCCAAACGAGACGAGCCCCATCGCTCCACTGGAGGGGTGCTGGTCCGCCTGTGTGAACTGGACTGGGGGCGGGGAGTCTTCGGGTGGTGGTGAAGCACGCGGGGATTGGCCCGGCGTGACATCACTGCAAACCGCGTGCTCCGGCGGCCTCTGTGAGCGGCGCTTTTTCTTGCGCGGCTCGACCAGAGGAGATGGCAGCACGGAAGAGGTGGGCTCTTTCGCGGTGAAAATGGCGAAGCGAGCGCGCAGCTCGGTGAGGCCCAGGGCGTCACACTCGGGACATCCGCTTCGAGTAAGGGCAGCCTCTGCATGGTCCAGTCCCAGGCAGCGGGCGCAAATGATGTGACGATCACCGTCCTGAAGAGGGCCTCGACACCAGGTGCAGGAAGGCATTTGAAACAACGCCTTGTTAAATTTGCTCTTTTAGAAAGTGTCGCGGGGGCGAACACTGAAAGCTTTTGAAAGGATATTAGATGATGCGCGCCGGATGGCTTAGCAGAAGGGCGATCGAAGGCGGCTGAAGGTGCCGGCGTCCTCGAAGCAGTCCTGCTGTAGGCTTGTCGACGGCGGCGGCGAAAAGACTCCAACAAATCCGGAGGATCCAGCGAAGAGAAGGTTCTTTGCTGAAGGAGATTAAATCTAAAGAACTCAGACGACGGGGCGCCCAATATATAGCCCTTGGCCACGCCCATCTTGGCGGGCTCTGACGCGCGTGGGCGCGAAGCACGCTCATTGGAAGCGGTTTCAGAGTCGCCCCGTCATAGGTTTGTGCAGTTGCCGCAGCACAGCCAATGACCGAGCTGCCTCGCTCATTGCTGTATGCTGTGCAGCTGCAATGCGTTTTACATAAAGACTTCAATATTTCTCGAGAAAAGGAGTTTTCCCATAGCGTGAGCTACTTACGCAATAAGAGGAACCTCTCGAAAGGGAACAGTCACTTGTTCACACATTTACTGTTTTCTACATGGTGAATGGCACAGTGCACTATATAGGGGTTAGGGAATGATTCAGACAGTGTAAATATGTTTTCCATTGGGGCGAATTAAGTCTGGTTTCACGTTAGTGTCACTCGAACCACCACAGCTCCGGTTCAGAGACACGATACACAGAGCGGATCATGTGATCGAGTCACTCAGACCAGAAAACGTATTGGACACATTTGATTTCTGCACAGATTGCTGTATTTTAAAGTGACATGGAGGCGATTATAAGGAGAGACGGTTTGAGATTCGGAGGAAACTGCGGCTTTACTGAGTTCAACAGCTCTGGATGAGCTGTGATGTAAACGAAACGCTATTGGCTATTTTAAAAAAGGGGAGGAGCTGCTCGATATGTCCCGCCCTGTCTTCCTGTTTCAGTGGAAATTACGTCAACACACTGAATAATACTGCGCATTTCAAGGCCTTTTAGAGAAGTGCTGAGCTGAGCTGCCATCTAGTGGTCTAAAAGAGAATAAAGTCGATGCGCCTTTTACCCCGGTGCACCCGTTGTAGCCTATACAGTCCCTCCAGAAAAACGTAATTATGCGATCGCATGATTTAGTGCATAATCAGCCAAAGTCCGCATATTTATGTGGGGGCCGCATTTGTTCAAATACGCCGCACTTTCGCCGCATAAATTGCCGATTTTCGTGCAAAATATGCGGGGCTTGCATGATTTCATAATACTCGCATTTTCGTTGCAAAAAAGTCACGTATATCTTAGCAGAAAGTTGAAAAATGTTGCGTTTGCTTCACACGGGAGCAGCCGTTTCCCCCTGTTGCCAAGGGAACGTTATGAAGTGACGTAATCACGCGACGTGAACATCATCGAAAAGCTGTAAAACAGGAGCACGCTTTATTTTTTTATATTCAATTTATTCATTTTTACAGAAGTTGTAGCATATTCCTTTAGTAAAGCTACAGAACTTGTTTGACTCATCAATGTTTTGTAAGTTTGATGTGTTTATTAAGGTCTTGTAACGCGTTGTGTTGGGAAGAAAAATAGGGATAGCTCACAGCTGAAGTTATTGCAGAGGCCAGACGATTGGCATCTCACAACTCGCACTTTATTACCAAATCGAACTCGTATAACTGTCTGTCACACGTTCTACCGTCCACATCGTTACTTAATAAACAAAATAAGATAAAAGAAGTAGCATCAAACAGAAATTACCCGCACACATGGGGTGTTCGAGGCGCATGGCACATACAATATAATACTGCAGACAGTTCAACAGGGAGCGCGCAGCTCTTAAAGGGGCCACACCTTATTTCCACTCGTTACAGTCTGAAATAAAACAAGATGAGAACTGTAATAAGAAATGACTCTTTACATTAAGGTAGTGGCCTAGTGAGAGCAGGGTGTTGGGGGAATCACTTTTTTTCTCTTTTTCATCAAACCGCAGTTTTTGCAAGTTCCCGCAATTTCATCGCATAAAATTGCATAAATATCCCGCATATTCCATCGCATTTTTGAAGAAAACCGGCTGCATAATCAAGGATTTTTGCACGCAACAATCACAAAAAAAACTCTGCGTTTTTCTGGAAGGACTGCCTATATTTTTTTTTTGTTTTGTTTTGGTATTTTGACGTGTCATTTGCAATGGTAACTGTTACCTTGGTGTCCCACAGCCCTGATGACCTGTTGAATGCTCTGAATGAGGGAATCAGTCGTGCCGACGTCATCATCACCTCAGGGGGCGTGTCTATGGGGGAGAAGGTACAAGACGTTTATATGCTTTCTATTTTGTTGGTTGCTTTGTAAAGACAAAATCAACAGCTAAATGGTGTTTCTGTAATATTTGGTTTGATGATGTTCCAAATGCAGGAATGTCCTTGTTAAAGGAAAAACTGCAATTTTAGGAAGATGCATGGAAAAGCATAACACGTCGTCCGATGATGTGCAGACTTTGAGTTTGATTTAGTAATCACTGCTTTATACTGACATCTAGTGGCTGGATGGTAGTAAGACCCGCTGACCCCTTCAGATGAGATGTATCTCACTGAGATTTTCACATCAAAGAGTTTTACACCTAAAGAAATGAGGTGCCTTGTACTTTACATAATTACAGATCTGTTTAAAATGATGTACACTCACATTAGATAAGAGAATACTGTGTTTCTACAATCAGAAAACTTTATTTGTCACACAGTAGTTATTTGCAATTGGTCCAAGTTCACTGCATCATTGAGATCATTTGAAATGGATGTTTTCACAGGATTACCTGAAACAGGTACTTGATATCGATCTTCATGCTCAGATACACTTTGGACGTGTCTTCATGAAACCAGGGTGAGTCTTTGAAGAAGCGTGTGACATTTGCGTAGAGATTGTAAACAAGTGATGCAGATTCAGGGTGTTTTCGCACTTAAATCCTCATTAAATGAAACAAACACTTTAACTGGATGGAAGTTGAATAGAAAAAGTCCAACAAGTAGACTTGGATGCCAGTCCGTTTATTTTATTTTATTATATTATATTTGTTTAGAAAAGTAATAGAAGAATAGAAATAATAATTAATAGAAATTAATCAAAAAATAAATATTAATATATTTTATTACTGGATCGAAATTGATTAGAAAAACCAAAGATTAGCCAGTCTGTTTAATCCATTTTATTTTAATTTTAATGTTTTTTTTTGTTTTGTTTTTAAGTAATAGAAATAATAATTGATAGAAATTATTATATTTTTTTAAAAAGTAATATATTTTGTAAAAACGTTGCAACTTCTTTACATGGATCGTGTATTTTTGCATAACGCTCAGAAAGGCCTGTATGTGTAGTTTATGATACCAAAAATAGGTGTGCCATTATGGGTACCTGTAATGAGCAAAAATGCTTCTGAAAATAACGTAAAATAGAGTGCTTTGTATTCACAATGCACGTTTATAGGTGAACCCCATTTCACCACAGACTTAAAGCGAACCGTACTCAGACCGTGTCTTAGTTCAGTTCGCTGAAAGCGATCTCATGCAGGATAAACTTGTGACCTGCTCTCAGCTTGAAATAAACCCAGTGTGAAAACACCCTGATATTGAGTGTCTGACTATGAGAATCAGTCCACGTGGGTTTTGAGCTCTGGTTTGTCTTCCGTTAGTCTCCCCACAACATTTGCCACTCTTGATATGGACGGGTCTCGAAAACTTATCTTTGCTCTGCCAGGTAGGGACGGTGAGAGAGTTTATTGGTGTATTTTTCAAAACACATACTAGTCTGTAATTTATCACAGATTTCACTATTTTTTTGTCTATTATGTTTCTTCAATTTAATGAGCAACCGTCTCTCGTGCTTCACAGGTAATCCCGTGTCAGCGGTCGTAACATGTAACCTCTTCGTCATTCCTGCCTTGAGGAAGATGCAGGGAATCTTAGACCCGCGGCCCACCATAATAAAAGCCCGGGTAAGACCATTACCAGAAGTAATAATAACAGAGCACTTTTGCACACTGTAAAAAAAAATCAAACAAATGTACAAAAAAAGTTATTTTGTTGACCTCAAGTATTTGTCCAAAACTTGACCGTAGTTGTCCCAACTTTCCAAATTGAGTTATCTAAACAAACACGTTGAACGTTAAACAATGTTGTGCCAGTTCCCAGCATGCATTGCAGCTTGAAAAAATAATGTGGTAACTATTATTAAAAAAATGATCATTGCTTTGCATTTACTGGCTTAATTTATGCTGCTGTTGTTGTTGTCTGTTATTTAGCTGTCATATTACTGAATTAACATTTGAATTAGCATCATTACTCCAGTCTTCAGTGTCACATGATCCTTCAGAAATCACTCTAATATGCTGATTTGCTGCTCAAGAAACATTTCTGATTATTACCAATGTTGAAAACAGTTGTGCTGCTTCATATTTCTGTGGAAACTGGAAAAAAAAATTGGATTCTTTGATCAATAGAAAGCTCAAAAGAGCATAGAAATCTTTTATAATATTATAAATGTCTTTACTGTCACTTTTGATTGATTTAATACATTCTAGTAAGTTATTTCAAAAAAGTTAAAGACCTTTAAATTGTGTCAGTGCATTAACTTTAAAACAGTAATTTCAATAATCTATTGACAGCCCTAATAATAATAAATACATTTTAAAAAACTCAAATCTGCTTGATTTGTTTGCAGTTGTCATGTGATGTGAAGCTGGATCCACGTCCTGAGTATCACCGCTGTATTTTGACGTGGCACCATCAGGAACCTCTGCCATGGGCACAGAGCACAGGTAACACACCTATTATCTCTCTTCTGCCTGAGTGACCAGCAGATTTACTGACCTGCGTTTTATAATATCTCCTTATTATGCTCTCTTATTTGTCTTTGAGAACTTGTCATGAAAGCATCGTTAGCCAACTGTGGTCGCAAGTTGTGTCGTTATCAGCATAGTTCAACGGGTCTGTGTTTCCCGAAAACATAGTTGTGTGGTCTGAGAAAAATGAGAAATAGTCCTCAGATGCCATGTCCGTCATTTATAGCAAAACATCTAGCGTTAATTCGATCTCAAACAGATTAATTAAAAGTAGAGATGCACCGATTACAATTTTCTAGGCCGATTCCGGTTTTCATTGAGTTTGACCTGCCGATTCCGATTTTATTTTTTCTAACTACTTTTTTATTTTCAATAACACAAATATTTATTTTCTATATATTTTTTTATTTATAAAACACCATATACTTTTAGCCAAACTGAATAATAAAAACAAGTTTAATGGGAACATTTTCTATAAATATTTTCTATAAAGAGTCTTCATTTTAATTTCTGACATAGCCTACTCCAGTTCTTGTTAAAACACACAAGACACTTTTTGTGTGAAATCATATTTATTTTGTCTATCAAAAGTGTGCTTTCACTTTAATTGAGCGTGAGCAGCGCAGCAAAAATAGACTCGGCGCCGAAACCGCTTCACTGCTGCTCGACGCTCACGCGCTGCTCCTGTTCCCGGTGTGAATGCACTTGTTGATTAACATGCACGGCAAAAAAAATATGTGCGTTCCGTGTGCACGTGTGATGCTGATGATGCGCGATGTTAATCATGCGGCGCCCGAGTGCATTTTGACCGGCATAAAATCGGCATATGTCAGACTGACCGGCCAGTCGCCGATCATGGCCGATCACGTGAAAATCGGCCAATTCTGGTCACCAGCCGATCAATCGGTGCATCTCTAATTAAAAGACGTTATTACTCCACCACCTGCGTGACATCATTAACCAACGTGGTTGAACAACCATTTTGTGACAATATGTAACATCCCTTACTACAACCCTGAGCTTCAGCTTCTAAAGCAATTGTAAACACAGTTAATGATGTTGTCGGTTTCACCATATCAGTCTTTAGTGGCATTGATGGTTCCATGAAGAACCTTTAACCCTTTCGTTCCAAAAAAAGGTTCTTTAGATTATTAAAATGATCTTTACACTAAGAAAAAAATGGTTCTTTTATGAACTGATCACTGAAAGGTTCTTTGGGGAATCAAAAAATGGTGTGGGGGGGGGGGGGTTTGGGGGGGGGGGGGGTTTATAGCATTGCTTCCCTTTTGGAAGCTTTATTTTTAAGGGCCCTATCAAACAGCAAGTGTTTTTTGCTAGTTTCAGCCCGACGCAGTTATCATTTTTATGTCCTGCGCCACATTGTTTAGAAAGCAAATGCATTTGCGCCCATGGACTGCTGGTCTGAGAACCAGGTGTGTGTTCAGGCGCATTGTTGGTGCGTTGCTATTTTGAAGAAATGAAATGGACTGAGCCATTGACCAACTGAAACCTGGTCTAAAGTCAATGGCACAATATTTTTTTGTTATTTAAAGGGCGCATTAGTAATATGAGCCTATAGGCGGGAGCACAGCGCTCGAACACTTTGCTTATTACACACACACTCTGCTTATTATACACACACTCTGCTTATTACACACACACAGGGATGCGCAGCAGCACACAAACATGCCAAATATTAAAAATAAAAGGATTACAATGTAAAAGATTAATATTGTGTAAATAAAGATATGGTGGAATCCGGCTTGTTGCTCTTTAACCTCGCGCACGAGCAGATCCGTTTCCTCGCTAAAGAAGCGTTCAGTTTTTCCTCTTGCAAATTCCTCCATGTAAATAGCGAATCCGCCATGGCGCGAACGCAAATGGCTTTTAAAGGGAATGGGAGGTGAGACTCTGATTGGTTTATTTCACGTTACGCCCCTGAAACACACCCATTACTCATTGAGAGAAGAGGGACAACTCTTTTAGACCATGCGCCGGGTGCGCCGACCACTTTTCCCGTCGTTAAACTAGCAAAAGTGGATTCGGACACACCCTAAGTGCACTTGCGCCCTGTGCTTTAGTCTATGAGCTCAGATCATTAAGGGCCCTTTCACACACCTACCTTGTTTGGTCCGGACTTTCGGACTTTTCAGTTTGGTCCGAATCAAAATTGCAGGTGTGAAACCTCCCCCGGACCACGGTCCGGACCAAACAGATGAAATTTGGTCAGACGAAAAGAGGAAGTCTCGGTCCGGATCAAACTGAACAAAGGTTTGGTTCGTTTCTAGTGTGAAAGCATTTCTGTATGGTTCGGACTTTCAGACCTTTTACAGGAAGATCCGGTGGTTCCCGCATAGCCGAAAAAACAGAAGGTGGCAGGAAAAATGAGCCGTGTAAACACATGGGGAGAGGAGGAGACAAGGTTTTTAATTGAAGTATGGTCTGATGACATAAGAAGTCAACTTGCAGTCTTCTCCTTTCCTGCCGGCGACGATAAAATGTTCGCACAACGAGGACGTTCATTTGGCGCATTTGAACTAGCCTTGTGTATAGTTGGTGCTGCAGGTAATTATGCCATACAAATAACAGTATAGTTGCAACGATATGCGTCTGTTCATTCATGTTGTCAAAGTTACCCGCCGAATTGACAACACGCTGACGTCAGACACACGTCCATTTACAAACCAATCAATGTCAAGATGCAGGATGATGACAACAGGACGCAAGTGTGTCACGTAAAGTTCTTTAGTGCGCTCGCAGAATTGCAGTGTGAAACCAAACCAAAACTTTCTGAAAGTATAAAATGTATCAAAACGTGTACTTTGGTTCGGACCTTGGTGCGGACTTTCAGGTGTGAAAACGCCCTAAAATAGAAGAACTTTCAGCCTTTTCTTCCTCTCTCTCTGTCTTTGTCCAGGGAACCAGGTTAGCAGCCGACTCATGAGCATGCGCAGCGCTAACGGACTCCTGATGCTACCTCCCAAAACCGAGCAATACGTGGAGCTGCACAAGGGCGAGGTGGTGGACGTGATGGTCATCGGCCGTCTATGATGACAGAAGCGGGCAGAAGGACAGAGAGTGACGGGTGGTTCACGGTGCATGTTCACATATCATTGACTGTAATATGCAACGGCACAGCTAGTTTTTATTGATTTGGATAACGCTGAAGTATAGTCAACATCTTGATCACAAAACTAGATACATATGAGAAAAAAAAATCTATTATTTCAAAGAAAGAAAAAATATAACTTTTAAATTATAAAATCTAATTATAAAAAGAGATTTATTCTGTATTATTATTATTGCATTTTTCTTGTCATTATTATTAATTATTATTATTATTATTATATTAAGGCAACTTTATTCTTTTCATTGCAGTTGCTTTGTGTGTTCAATGCTAGATCTTATAGCTGTAGCATTTTAATAGAAAACTGTAGGTGCCTGCCCGGAGATAAAAAAAAAAGAAAAAAGAAAAGAGAGAATATTATTTCCCCGTTTTAACGTAAAAACAGACAAGTAAATGAAAAACGACTGCTTTTGTTTTTTTTCGGACATGGGGAAGAACACAACAACTTGAAATCCGGACTCTGGTGGGTGGCACTTTTTGTCTTACGTGTCATTGACGTGACACTTTTACTTTTCCTCCCATTAGTAGGCATCATTATGACATCACAAAGAGCTTTGCTTGTCGTTTATCTCGTGAGTCTTGTTTGTGTGCGCAGTGCCAAACGCGTGGGTGCACGAAGGTCGTGCCCGGGGGAACACGGGCCTGGTCACCCAATCCCTGAAGCTTCCTTATAATCACATGACCTGGTGTAGCCCCGCCCCCTTCCCCCAGGGGGTGGAGTCACAGGCGAACATTTTATTTGAATATACTTTAAAAAGAGGAGAGAAAAAAAACAACAGCTTATTTAAGTGCTGACTGCCTTTTTAATCAACTACACAAAAATGTACAGTAAAAAAAAAGAACAATTGAATTGTACAGATAAATGTGACCAGCACTCCTGCGGAATATGACCAAGCAATGAGGAGACATTGAACAAATCTGTATAATAACATTTTCTGTAATGATAAGAACCTAATGAGAGAGACTACAATAATAAAATCCTTGATCATTATATAAAAATAGCATTGTGGAATTTTCTTGTAATAAAATGAATAAAAACATAATTCCTTAACGTGTGTGATTATGGTCTACTAATTCACCAGTGCATTCATTCACTAATTCTGCTGTGTTTTATATATATAATTTTTAATGAGCTGTGTGTGTGTGTGTGTGTGTGTGAGAGAGAGAGAGAGAGAAGAGAGAGAGAGAGAGAGAGAGAGAGAGAGAGAGAGAGAGAGAGAGAGAGAGAGAGAGAGAGAGAGAGAGAGAGAGAGAGAGAGAGAGAGAGAGAGAGAGAGAGAGAGAGAGAGAGAGAGAGAGAGAGAGAGAGAGAGCGAGCGAGCGAGCGGCGTGTGTGTGTGGGTCTTCATTATTATATTATATTATATTATATTATATTATATTATATTATATTATATTATATTATATTATATTATATTATATTATATTATAATTGTAAATGACCAAAAAAAGCATATGATTGGATGGATGTAGTCAATTTTCAGAAAAATAAAAAATAAAAATGAAGTAATTAATTATTATTAAAATGGTATGCTTTTTTAGGTAATTTATTTTGTTATTTTTTTCTAAAACTAAATTAAGGTACTGCTTCTTAATCTCATTTCATTTAATCATATGCTTTTTTTGGACTCTCTCTCTCTCTCTCTCTCTCTATATATATATATATATATATATATATATATATATTTACTTTTATATAAAAAAATGTTAAAATATTTAGTTATATATAAACATTTTATTTTTACATTTTTTCCTCAGTGACTGCATCCATCCAATCATGCTTTTTTGGTGATTTAAAAATTGAAATAATAATATATATGTATATATTTACATTTTTAAATCTCCAAAAAAGCATATGATTGGATGGATGCATGCAGTCAATTTGAGGGAAAGAAATGTGAAAATAAAAATTATTATTTATAACAAAAAAAAAAAAAAATGTACTACAAAGTTATTGCTCCAAAGAATTTGAGATTTAATGTCAATTTGTAGTCTACATATGGGTTATGACATTTTGAAAATAAAAAGACCCGGATGAATGATATCGGTAGCTGTAGACTCAGAGCGTAATTGCAGACGTGATGAAGATGATGATGATGAGATGTTGAAGCAGCATTAACACCTCAGTCTCGTGGCGCTGACGGGTTTACAGGAGATTACTGAACTCATGAAGTCACAGCTGATCAAGTTTATCCTCAGACACCTGAGCTGTGGACACACACTTCTACTGGACCTCAGTGAAAACACCACTGGAATTATCACTCTATTGACCTTTAACAGCTGAGGAGACCCGGGACTCCATGCACACAGTGAGTAATATGTGTAGCTTTGTTTCCATTTATAAATAGTCATTTACTTTTATGATTGCGTTGCGTTGCGTTTGGTTCATGTTGGGCTGCTGTAGTTTAGTATTTACTGACTGAAAGGTCAAAGGTTCAAACGTACAAGAAAGTACAAGAGGAAAGACGTGCAAGAACATTTGCTGTTATATAAGTGCATCTAGTCGGACACATTAGTGGCACTTAGAAGGTCAATTACTGCTGGATTTATGCTAGAAACGGTTGCAAGTAATATAATAACCGCATAAAATAAAATGCTGACCAGAATTAAATATTTCACTCAATCCTTTGCAAAAATAGTATCCGCAGTGTCTGCCAAAGTACCTTCGCTTTCTTTCTGTCTGGCTTTTTCATTGATTTATTATGGTTTTAGTAGCTGTGAGATTGTGTTCGCGTTTGTAAGGGATGTTTGGTCAGCATGAAGTTATTTATAGGTGACTGTTTGTTGGCTTATCAAGTAGATCAACGGTCCTGTAATTAGATGTAAATAATCTGACGATATTAATCTAGATTGACATTGTGTTTTAAGGTGTAAAAGATACATGAACAAAACAGATGTCCATTTGAATCCTCTTTAATGTGTAAGGTGGGATAAGGAACTGTGTGTGTGTGGCCTGGTAAACCTTAAGTTATTGGGACAAAATGTCACCCAAAAAAATACCAAAATCTTTGTCCTTGTGGGGAGATGTTTTGGTCCCCATGAGGAAAACCACTTATAAATCAGACTACAGGATATTTTTTGTAAATATAAAAATGCAGAAAGTGTTGTGTGATGAGCAGGTTTAGGGGTCGGGTTATTGTGTGTGTGTGTGTGTGTGTGTGTGTGTGTGATGGGCAGGTTTAGGGGTCGGGTTATTGTGTGTGTGTGTGTGTGTGTGTGTGTGTGTGTTATTGTGTGTGTGTGTGTGTGTGTGATGGGCAGGTTTAGGGGTCGGGTTAGTGTGTGTGTGTGTGTGTGTGTGTGTGTGTGTGTGTGTGTGTGTGATGGGCAGGTTTAGGGGTCGGGTTATTGTGTGTGTGTGTGTGTGTGTGTGTGTGTGTGTGATGGGCAGGTTTAGGGGTCGGGTTATTGTGTGTGTGTGTGTGTGTGTGTGTGTGTGTGTGTGTGTGTGTGTGTGTGTTATTGTGTGTGTGTTATTGTGTGTGTGTGTGTGTGTGATGGGCAGGTTTAGGGGTCGGGTTAGTGTGTGTGTGTGTGTGTGTGTGTGTGATGGGCAGGTTTAGGGGTCGGGTTATTGTGTGTGTGTGTGTGTGTGTGTGTGTGTCTGTGTGTGTGTGATGGGCAGGTTTAGGGGTCGGGTTAGTGTGTGTGTGTGTGTGTGTGTGTGTGTGTGTGTGTGTGTGTGTGTGTGTGTGAGTGACGGGTAGGTTTAGGGGTCGAGTTAGTGTGTGTGTGTGTGTGTGTGTGTGTGTGTGTGTGTGTGTGTGTGTGTGTGTGTGGGATGGGTAGGTTTAGGGGTCGAGTTAGTGTGTGTGTCAGAGTGTGTGTGTCAGTGTGTATGTGTGTGTGTGTGTGTGATGGGTAGGTTTAGGGGTCGAGTTAGTGTGTGTGTGTGTGTGTGTGTGTGTGTGTGTGTGATGGGTAGGTTTAAGGGTCAGGTTAGTGTAAGTAGAGAGAATACAGTTTGTACAGTAAACCATTACGTCTATGGAATGTCCCCATTTAGATGGCTAGTAAACGTGTGTGTGTGTGTGTGTGTGTGTGTGTGATTCTGAAATCGGCTGTAAGTAATCTCAGATGAACAGATGGTCGTTTTTCACTGCCACCTGTTACTTTAAACACAGCTGAAAGTCTGAATGTGTGACTGCTGAAACTTGATTGGTTCCTTCGAAGGAAGTAGATTTCACCCAAAGTTTTGAAAGTTGCCTGTATTGTGCAGTTTAGTGGTGCCAAAATTACACACTTCACCTTTAAAGGGCTCATATCATAAATCGAATTCTCCTTGATCTTTTGAGATAAGAGTTTCTAATAAAATCTCATCACATAACCGTCCAAATCCAAAACAAGTTAGTTTTACTAGTAAGCATGTAGTTTTATGTCATATTTATATATACAATAGTGGCCAAAAATGAGCTGCCCTAGGAAAATTGGCATCTTCAAATATTATTAAAATGCTTATTTTGTAAGCATATTGCGCAGTTGTGCATTGATAACACAATGAAACATACCAAATTGTGGCGACATCATTTTGGCCAGGCTGTCATATAAAGAATTTATGAACACATGCAAAAAACAAGAGAGAACCAATGAAATATTAATAACTGATTATGTTGTAGTCAACTTATGCTTTTTGCTGTGAGCTTTTTGTTTTCTATGATTTTTTTTTTGTTGCATAGTTTGCCAAATAATTTTGTCAGATAATCAAGTGTAGTTTAGTGTTTTGTTCTTCCCTCATACTTAAAAAAAATATTAAATATTAAAAACAAATTTGCCTTCGGACATGACTTTTGGCCACCACTGTACAGTATGTGTATATATATTGTTTCAGGGTATGAATATGCATCAATGTCTTGTGCTCTGAACTCTTGTAGTTTACTGTGTCGACCTTCACTATAAAACAGCCATGTTAACGTTACACATGAACGGGGACATGACGGAGGACAGAGACGTGGACGGTCCTGACAAACTCATCGCTCAATGCTGCACACACCAGACGGGAGAATCCCGAGACACTTCAGAGATGAAGGAGGAGGAGGAAGATGCTTTTGAACGGGAAACTGATGATCTGAACTCTTCCTCGGGTCAGGAGTTGACACAGAGCAAGATTGAGGGCAACAAACATCCCTTTTTTGATGTGATGGACGTTGCCAAGTCGAGCACAGAAGAGGAAACTGCAACAGGTGAGAGACACTAGAGGGTTAACGGCTATACATGTTGAAAAACCTGCAACGGCATCATGTTCAGGAGCGAGCGGGAATAGTCTGAAAGACCTGCAGTAAAAACTTGGAAAATTAGCCAGTTCTAAAGTAGTAAATACAGATTATTTTACAGATACACTGCCGTTCAAAAGATTTTATAAAGAAATGAATACTTTTACTGCATTAAATTGATCAAAAGTGACAGAATATTCCATTCCATGATTCAATTTCAGATAAATCCTGTTCTTTTACGCTTTCTATTCATCAAAGAATTCAAGCAATTTTGTTTTTATCGAGGTTTCTGCAGAGATATGAAGCAGCACAACTGTTTTCAACATTAATAATAATCATAAATGAGCAGCAAATCATCATATTAGAATGATTTCTCAATGATCATGTGACACTAAAGTCTGAAGTAATGATGCTGGAAATTCAGCTTTGATCACAGGAATAAATTACATTTCACAATATGTTCACATAGAAAACGTCATAATAATATTTCAAATTTTTTCCTGTATTTTGGATGAACTAAATGCAGCCTTGGTGAGCAGAAGAGACTTCTTTCAAACATTAAAATCTTTTGAACGCTGGTGTAGTTCAGCAGGATCTCTATCACATGTGATTGTACACTCCTCCGGAGACGACCTCACCTCTGTACTCTTAACCTCAGGTTTCTCAGGATTGTCCCTATAAGAAGTGCACTGCGCATCCCTTGGGATAAACATTTCTGCTAAATGACTGACGGATTACTCACAAGATTATGTTGACTGTTGATTGTTCAATTTCACAAAATTGAAATTTATGCAATGATTTTTAGGCAAAACAATGGTATATATAGCATGTAAAAAGCCTTGAAGGTGAAGTGTGTAATTTTTGATATAATATTTTCTTTTTTCTTCTTTTCTGGACATCAATAGAAATGTAAGAAAAAATGGGGTTTAGGAAATTAATTTTGTTTTCCCTTTGAATTTATTTTTGACCCAGTTGTTTTTCTTGCTTTCAGGCCATGAATTATAAATTCGTTCCCACAACTTACTAATAAGTCAGCACGTTTTACTAATTAATTCGCTCGTTTTAAGTGAATTGTGTGCACAATATAATAATTTCTTTCCCACGTTTTAGTTAAATCGTGGCCATTTTGTACTAATTTGTTCCCTCGTTTTGATTTAACTAAAAGGATCTGTCAAACTGCTCTGAAACACATAGGTTGTGGATCCAAATGCAGTATTTATTGAACAGGGTAATCCAAAGACGTAATCCAAAGTACAGGCAGGGTCAAACACAGGCAGGCAGTCCATACAAACAAACACAACACGGCAGGGAACGCGGGCAAAAGAGTAATCCACAGAACAGGCAAGAAATCCTAAAACCAAGAGACATGAAACCAGGGAGAATGCTCGGAAATGTAGTGCCATTGCACACTGAGTCCGAAATTCGCATCCGAAATTTTCGCACGTTAAAAAAAAAATTCGACCTCACGTTAAGTCAATCTTAAGGCACACTGCCTCCGAAACTTTCGTCTGTCATTAAAAAAAATCGGATCGGGTTCGATTTTCTGCATTTTTCGCATCGGTAGCAAGCAGTTTGAATGGTGTTTGAAAGGTGTTTTGACAATTCAGAGCCACCGAATCACGAATAGGAAAACGAAAACACGCATACGAAAATTTCGGACTCATCGTGCAATGGCCTTAAAGGGATACTTCAGGATTTAGCATTAAGCTTTGTATTAGTAGAAAACCTGTAGTATTTTCGAATTACCATGCTTTCCACCCTCATATCCCCCTGAGACGAGAGATTTATGTATTTTTTGTCTGGAAAAAATCCTCCGATGACGCAAAAATCGTCATTTTGCGTCATCGGAGGATTTTTTGGCCAGAGGCTAAAGACTACAGTCAGTAGTAGGGGCTGTCCCGCATGTTCTCAACGTGGGATCTCACTCACAGAATGTACACATAGTGTCAGCCATCTTTTTTTTGGAAGCTAAGCTAGCAGGCTCTTGTTCTGTGGAGAAAGCTGAGTAGTAGGGGTTACCATCCTCTTTTTCCCGGACATGTCCGGCCGTCGATGTCCGGGATTCAGCTTTTGCTTTCTGCAGTCGCCATTCATTGTTTACATGCACAATCTAACTGAATTCATTCCGATTGGTGAATATGAATGTAGTGTTTACATGAACGCTAAACAAGTGATCGGTTGATGTGTGTTTTAACATTGCTAAGAAAATTCCCGCTCCTCCGTGAGAGATACGAGACCGGTGCGTCTCATAGGTGTCGCTCACCGGTCATCACGCCACCGGCCTCGTGTCGTTCTCTCGCGGCCCTCACTCGTCCTGCTCGCCACAGTAAACATGAGTAATGGCGACTGTAGAACGCAAAAGCCGAATCCCGGACATTTTCGGGCAGACTCATCACGGAGACTCACTAGTAGCCTAGACTTGTTGTTTAACTACTGCACTCCGTTACCGGTAGGTGTGGCCTCCTAGGGCAGCGAAGCAAGTGCATTCTGGGAGTTGTTGTCTTTCATCCACATAAGCCAAAAATACATTTTCTGGCTTTTCTCAGTCTAGAAATCTCTAAATTCAAAAATAATTTCACATTTCTTCTACATAATTGACCCATTTTAAATACACATTCATCTTTCCAGAGGTGAAGTATCCCTTTAACACTAAACAAGACTTCACAAATAATGACTGAGAAAACCAGGCTTATATGGGGTGAGCTAAACAAGAGAATGAGACACCTCTGAATGTGAGAATGGATGAAGAGTCAGGGCAGTGAGTTATGGGAGATGTGGTTTGTGAGGGAATGACAATAGTCTGATGTGGAGTGCCCTCTGGTGGCTCTCAAGGTCACTCCAGCTGGTAACCATTACAGGAACGAATGGGCTCTATGCACGGCGGTATTTCCGGTGAAGGTCTAAGGATGCTGGATTACTTCCGCCGATCGTAGAGTCCAATGCTATACCGAGAATTTATATTGGTTTTTATACTCTATTGCTATACTAAAGAAACGTTAGTCACAAAAACAGACAAAACAGACACCCCTCATTTTGTTTATGCTTCTTTGTTTATTATATTAAATAAACATAACTATATATAAAATTACATCTAAACGTATTAAAGTTTCGTTTCAAAGACGAGAGGACAGTAAATTTTGAAGACTCTGCCATAATCCCGTTTTCCTCGGTTTTCCTCCGCTTTAAATCTCCCCAACCGGAAACGCAAGAGCATCCTTGCGTCAAACGCGGAAGTTATGCGTGCATATAGCCCATTACAACGTTGCCACGATTTAGTAAAACGAGGGAACGAATTAGTAAAACGTGGTGTTGACTTACTAGTAAGTTGTGGTAACAAATTGTTAATATGTCACTTAATACGCCTAATAAAAAAGAAATTAAGTAATTTTGTTACTCAAGTAAATGTACCTTGATTTAAGAATTTTTAGATATTTGCATTAGAAATCAAGACAAAAATTCTAAGCAAGAAAACATTTTCTTTTTGTAGTGGTAATTGAATAGTACACATAAAATAGTTGTCATGGTATGTCATTCACAAGTTGTTATTGTTTTTGACAAACTATCTCTTAAAGTCCCCCTGTAGTAAATAATTTTATCCCTTAAAACTCATCTTTTTATGACGAAAATGACATATTTAAAAAAAAAAAATCCTGTGAAAAAAAATCATCATGCCTTAAAATAGCTTGAATGTAACTCTACACCCTTTGCAGAGCCATGAATATGCTAATTAGCCCCGCCTCCACTCACTCACGCTAGGTGAACTTACTGTGGTAAACGCTGCACAATGGTATTGCTCTTTACAACATCGGACACATAACGGTAATTAATATGATTAGCCTTTTGCTTGACTATGTTATCAAACAGCTAATAATGTGTTGCTAATGTTACACAAACTATGTTCCCGTTCGCCATCTCAGCGTCAGACAGCTGCCGTCTAACAATCATCAGAAACGCTTTGAACAACTCAGAACGTCAGTGGAGAAAGGCATATAGTTCATCTTAACATCGTAATATACATCATACACACGCTATATTTCTAATAAATCTATCAGATTTTTCATGTCAACCAAAATATATACCGGGATAACTTGGCATCCCTCGAGACTCCCCTGCTAGGTGGCTGTAAATGATACTGTCGCACGCACGCTCGTTGTTTATCCAGCGCCGGCTTTGGAATGAACGATGTCCACAGACAAGGTAGAGTATGTTGCATGATTTCATGAAAGTATGTTGTATTGCGACATCAGAAACGAAGAAAAACAAAATAATGACTATTGTAACGCTTGACGTAAAGCAAGTCAAATTTGTAGTTTTCTTATGTCTCATTAGAACTACAGAAACGCGACCCGATCTGGCAATCTTACATAGTGTGGTTATAGCAGATACAGGACCGCAAAGCGAATCCAGAAGTGCCTTTCACCCTGTTATGATTTGATGAACCACTGAAACGATTATGGAAACATTATTTTAAGGTAAAAAAATCTTACTTAGTGTTGCTTTAAAAACTGGATTTTCACCACAGGGGGAGTTTAAGGAAAACAAAGTTTTCATTTAGGCAGTGCTTTGAAAAGCTCAGAAAGGTTGTTGTTGTTGTATTAGAGACCTTTAGAAACTTGTCTTTTTAAAAATCCTTATTTATTCATTAAGAAGTGAATGGAAAAGTCATTGAAATGCATTAGTTAAAGGGTTAGTTCACCCAAAAATGAAAATTCTGTCAGTAATGACTCTCCCTCATGTTGTTCCAACCCTGTAGGACTTTCGTTCATCTTCGGAACACAAATTAAGATATTTTTGATTAAATCTGAGAGCTGGATCACTCCTCCATAGGCTTATTAAGGGATCGAAACTGCAATATCTGGCCGGCCCAAAAGTTATGAAAGACATCGTTAAAATAGTCCGAGTGACTACAGTGGCTCAACCTTAAGTTTATCAAGCGACGAGAATACTTTTTGTGCACAAAAATAACGACTTTATTCAACTGCCTAATCATTTCCTTCTCTGTACGGCAGTGATATTTCACGTAGTGATATTGCGCAAAGCTTCTGTGTTGCACGTCACACGCAGGCTCACTATTGGCCGACGCTGGTCATGTGTGTGATGCGTGACGTACAACCAAGAAGCTTTGCGTAGTTTCACTACGTGAAATATCACGGCCCACAGAGAAGGAAATGATTAGTTGAATAAAGTGACATTTTTTATTTATTTTTTTGCGCACAAAAAGTATTCTCGTCGCTTGATAAACTTAAGGTTGAGCCACTGTAGTCACTCAGACTATTTTAACGATGTCTTTCATAACTTTTGGGCCGGCAAGTTTCGATCCCTTAAGAAGCCTATGGAGGAGTGAGACAGCTCTCAGATTTAATCAAAAATATCTTGATTTGTGTTCCGAAGATAAACGAAAGTCTTACGGGGTTGGAACGACATGAGGGTGAGTAATTACTGACCGAATTTTCATTTTTGGGTGAACTATCCCTTTAAGAGGCGTGGGAAACCAAGGTCGTTTTTTGTTGGTGTTGTAAAATGATTATCAATGGCGTTCCCTCTGTGTTCTCAGAGCTGGCGGATCTGCTGGACTCTCTGCGGTGTCTTCATCTGTGTCTGACTGATGCTGAGAGTCAGGAGGACCTTCATCTGCTGGTGGAGCTCCTGCTTCAGACAGACTTCCAGCAGGCGTTCGTCATGCACCGTAGCGTAGCTCTCGGCATGAGATGCCTGTGCCCACCGTACCCGCTCACCACACACGCTCAGCAGCTCAGAGACGAGGTACCACAGCTCTACTCATCTGCCTAACACTGGCCATGTAGTGGAGTAGCTCAGATAACAGGGAACGTTCTGGTAAGGTTTTACTTCCGGTAACGTTAATAGAAAGTTTGTTTAAAGTTAATCTTTTCTTTTAAAGGGGCTATATGTACGAATTTTCACGGATTAATTGTTTTTTGTATTGCCAACAGCGTGTAACGAATCTTAAAAAACGAGACCTTCTTAGGTCGTCTAGTCTGAGTTGGTTTTAAAGGTGCTATATGTTAGCCTGGGAAAACCCAGACAACTTCTGGCAAATTTAGATTTGCTCTGAAAGTTAGTCTGGCAAAGAGCTCATTCAAGCCCATTTCCAATCCGCCGAAATCGAGGCACCAATCAGAAACGTTGGGGCGAGCTTTACACGATGACGACAGCGCTGGGATATTGAAACAGATTTTGTAGCCTACATTACAAAGATGGATCCCGCCGTCGAACATCACTCGTTCGAATCAGCTATCCCGTCTGTTTTAAGTGATTTGAACGTTTCCTTTTTGTTAAAAACCGAGCAAAGAACAACACTCGGAGATGTTTCACAATGTTTCTCCGCCGCTCTGCATACGTCATCTCCTACATCGCTCTGATTGGTTTTAGGTCTATCCGCGACGTCCGTTGGTGACGCCCCTCTGGAAATGATTTGTCTATGACACTTTGCCAGACCATAACTGTTACAACTGAGAATGATCTGGTTTTAACCAGGCTAGCTATATGTAACTTTTCTTCTAAAATGAATCCTCCTTTTATTGCCTGTGTGTGAAGGGGTTGTAATCACACATTACAATGATCCACTTGTCGGGTTTTGCTATTACCTCTGAAGGCCAGTATTCCTATTTCTATGTGAAATCTCCGGGTCGGATTTTCTGCAAAATCCATCGGATGAGACGTGCATGCGGGCTCCCGAGCCTCTCTCCT
This sequence comes from Rhinichthys osculus, assembly GCA_029959095.1. Classification (NCBI taxonomy): domain Eukaryota; kingdom Metazoa; phylum Chordata; class Actinopteri; order Cypriniformes; family Leuciscidae; genus Rhinichthys; species Rhinichthys osculus. Next base: position 25,473,431 of record JARWKJ010000012.1, read on the forward strand.
TTTTATATATATAGTCTATGCGACGGCACTGCAGCTGACGACATGGAGTCTGATAACACCCAAAAACGACCTGCCTCCAGCACAACACAAACTCCACATAAATATAAAAAACAAAACAAAAATGTATCTGCTGAAGCTCGTCAGGCCAAACGTCAATCGGATCGATTTAGGACGAAAACACGGATCAACATCGGCAGAGCGTTTGAATTATGGAGAAACCTCTGCTTTGTTTTAGATACACGAATAGTTAGTGAAATGCCTTATGCTAGATAACACCACATGTCGGCTAAATGCAGTCAATGTAACGTCATCATGGTACGAGCATGGAGCATTAGTTCAACGTCAAGCTGATAAAAGTAGCCTATTATTGTAACGTTGCAGTGGGAGTTTACATGAGTTTCCAGCATGTTGTGTGATGCTTTCTCCGTTGTGTTGAAAGTCTCAGTGTGGCCGGTAGTGAGTGCTTGCTCTTGTGTTTGAGCACGCACACGAGCACAAGCGCTCTAGTTGCAATCTGAAACATCACCGCTAGAGGCCGCTAAAAACTACATATAGCACCTTTAAGTGAAGGACTCGGGCCGGGGAAATCCAAAGGATGCGACTAGGGTGGCCGTTTCCATAACACCAAAAAGTAGGACACTTTGCAGCATTTAGTGAGGCAAGAATAATTGCGTAGGACTCTGGTGTACTCGCAACTACAATACAATTTTGTCCATCATATCGATGGTATCATGATACAGTGATTCTGAAATAGCCTATAGAAAAGAGCATAGGCCTACTCTATTCATTGATAGACAATTTGATCTACAACATATCTCGATGTAGACCTGTGTAACAGAAGAGGCAAAAAAGTGTCTTTGTTCACAGTATTTGTATTTATTCAAGACATTGTGATGTCTGTTTCAAAATCTGACCACTGAGATGAACCTGTCTTGCAAAGTGCACAGTGCCTGAAAACATAACATTTCTGGAAATAAAAGAAATGCATAAATAAACAAATAATGAATGCGAAAAATAAATAAATACACATTTCAGTTCTTAACAAACTTGCAGCTCAGGCGACAACAGCACTTGATATAAATTCGTACTCTTTTGTCCATTCCGGATTAAATAAGGTCTGACATTTCGGCATGTTAACGTTATGATATGACGTAGCCGGCACGCGGAGGCTTGTTTACGATTTTAACCAATGATATATCAGATATTTATTTGACAGGGGGCTTCAAATCCGGACGTATGGTCACCCTAGATGTGACGTTTATGTGCGCTGCCGAGAGCCTCTTTTCCATTCTGACAGATGAAATGAATGCTTATACAATGTTCAGGATAACGCAGAAAGAGCCGTTCTGTACTGTAATGTCAATGTGTCATACAAAGAGCCAGATCTATACAGATCTCACACAGCCAGATCTATACATAAATACTTTATATATACTTTTAATCGAACTATACTTTTATCATCTACACTATCAACTGTGTAATTTTAATCGGGTGGTTGATTAGGATTTCACTTTTCTAACTTTAGTTAGCGTGTGATGTTGCTGTTTGAGCGTAAAAAACATCTGCAAAGTTACGACACTCAAAGTTCAAAGCAAAGGGAGATATTTTCTTTTACAGAAATTGCTTTTTAAGGACTACAACAAACGGCTGGTAGGAACTACAATGAGCTTCTTCACGGGTTAGTGACATCACAAACCCTTAAATTTACATAAACCCCGCCCCCGGAACACGATTTATAGATGATCAAGACAGATTATGCTAATCAATGACTAGAAGTCAAGATAACTACACATAAGTTACATAAATTCATAAACTAACCATTCAGAAATGTTGTCTACATGTTGTCACTTCTTCTTGAGTCTCTCCATCTTTGTCTGACTCCGGTTTGAACATAAAAGGCTAAAAGTTTTTGAAATTTTCAGGGCACACACACAAGCTCTTGAAGCTCCGCCCTCTGTGCCGGGAGCAGCAGCTCATTTGCATTTAAAGGGACATACAAAAAAACAGTGCATTTTTGCTCACCCTCAAAAAGTGGCAATTTTAACATGCTATTAAAAAATATATGTGGGGTATTTTGATCTAAAACTTCACATACACACTCTGGGGACATCAATGACTTATTTTACATCTTGTGAAAAGTGCATTATACCACCCCTTTAATAACCTCATATGTTGACATGATGCTGGTGAATTGCAGAACTGGTGCAAAAATATCTATATCACTATGATCAGATGATTTCTGAACTGCTTTTCTCCCCGCTGTCATGTTGTTGTGTTTATTTTTGTTTATTGAGAGGAAAGCGTGCACCTCGTATTTACATATTCATCTAAACGTCGCTTTCAGCAGCGTGGACGGCGTCTTTGCAGTGAGTATTTCGGTGCATTGAATCACGCTCAGTCTCTTGTACGTTACTCTTGCGCAAGCTTTAAGTTGCAGTTCATTTAACGTCCACCGGTGTCGCTAATAACAAGGGTTATCTGAATTCTACATACAGCCCCTTTAGTCATGTTTTTAGAACATTTGCAAAAAAAATTATATATATTTTATATTTTTTTATATATATTATATATATTTAACATTTTAGTTGGACTTCAGTCTAATGTTTTGTTAAATGTTACTACTTAGCTATTACTTTTTTAAAGATGGTTTAGAGGACATTTAAAAGAAACATTCCCATAATACTTACTACTAATATTAATTAATTATATGAATATTAATTGCATTAGTCGCTAGCGTGTCTCTTAGGATCAGGGGAGTGACGTTCACTTGTACAGCTCTTTATTAGCTGGCCTCCGTTACACAGTGATGACGTATTTTCTTAGGCCATCCCGTAATTTTCTTAGGCCATCCCGTAACTTGGCATCACCCTGGTGGCCTCGACAAAAACCCAATAGGATTTTTCCATTACCTCTTGGATTATTGCAGAAAATAAGGTCTGTGACTAACAAAAGCTTATGATTCTTGCACGTTTTGTTCATTGCTTCAACGTCACCATCTCTAAGCTTCCAACATCTTTCAGCCTTTTTTAAAAACATTTTCTACCTCACTGAAAAAAGATTAATTGTGGTGAAGTAAATACTACTGAAAAAAAAACAATGGAATTTAAAAAACTAAGTAAATTCCATATCAGTACTTAATTTTATTAAGTTGATATTTACGCTTTCATTTCTACTTGCTTGAATTAAGTAAAAATTACTCAACTTTTCTGATACTGGGGTTCCCATCATGCACTGGACCTTGAATAATTAATGAGGTTGATTTTTCACTGGTTTCCAGCTGTATTTACACTGTTTTATCATTGCTTTTGTTGTTAGGATTATAGTAACTTGCCATTTTGTGACATTTCGAGTAAATTTTCTGCTCAAAAAGACACATTCAAACACAAAAACGATCCATCAAATGTTACCGTCATTGTGCATTCTCTACCAAGTATTGAGGTCTTTGTATTCACATGATGTTTAACATCTGACATGATGTAGTATAAATTACTTAGAAGTTCTAAGTAAAGCACATACTGGTATAATTCAATATTATTGTTTGAGTGAAATGTAATGCAAGGGAAATTTCAACTAAATTGATATTACTCAACCTTTTACTAGCCAAGTTAAAATTTCTTATTTTCTTTGTTACTTTCACTTGACTAGGTTAAGTAAAGTTTACTTAATTCCATATTCCAAGTAAATTTAACTTAAATATTTCTAATTAAAGCTACTGATAAATATGTTTAGGTTTTTACTTGGCAAATCGTTGTAAATGTACTAGCATTTTCTGAGTGAAAAAAGTTGCCTAGCTTTTTTCAAGTAAATCCTACTCCAAATTGTTTTCAGTGTACCTGAGAGTTTGAGCTATAATAATTTGCAAGAGCATGATTATAAATGCCTTTGAAAGTGGACGAGTGATGAGTTTGCCTGTTCTGCTGATGACGTTTCATCTCCTCGACAGCCTCTAGTCCTCATTTAGACACTTGTTAGCAACTGCCTTTTACAAGCCAAGTAAAGGCCTTTTTTTTAAATCACTGGGTATTACTGATGTATTTTATGTCATAGAATAAAACGTGAAAGTGTCTTGAGCTTGTGCTCACCACACACCTTATTTTTAAGCATTTAACCAAGCAAAAAAAAACATTGATTTCTGAATGATGGAACCGGAAGTGCACAAATACGTACTCGTTTCCGGGTTTTGGCCTACAAAAATACATCATCCCTGCAGCACTCTATAACTTTTAGATTATTTTTTAAATTGGAGAGTGAAGGTAAAGTAAAACACATTGCATTGTGGGGTATTATATTCTATGCACACTGTATACTATATTGTATACTGTACCCTTGTATTATGCATTTTATATTGCATTAATAGTAAGAGTAGTAAGCCATTCTGAACTTTTTTACCTTCTGATTCTGTGTCCCATTCAACTCGAAAGAATGCAATAGCGAACAACTCTATATTAACTCTAGTTAACAGGTCACAAAGCTAACAATTAGCTATTTTAATATGAATAGATATGCAAGTAACTCACAAATATAGTTTAGTTCACAAATTTAATTTAGTTTTTTATCTATATTTTTTTAATTGAAAGTTTGAGGTCGGTAAGATTTTTAAATGTTTTTGAAAGAAGTCTCTTCTGCTCACCCGGCTGTATTTATTAGCTAAAAAAAAATATTTTTATTTTTACATTCTATTGTAATGCATTTTAAAAATGTCATTCATATTTATGCTGGCATAGCTGAACTTTCAGCATCAATACTCTTCATTCTTTGATCAAAGTTGAAAAGAGCTTTGAAAATAGAATAGAACAAAATAAAATAAATGTAATTTTTATTATTATTTATTTGAAATAATTATTTTGTAAAATTAATTAATTAATTAATTAATTTTAATTAAGATTAAAAGTCTTTAATGTCACTTTTAATCAATTTAATGCATCCTCGCTGAATAAAAGTATTAATTAAAAAAAAAAATCTTACTGGCCCCAAACTTTTGAACGGTGGTGCAAGTATATTTATAATAAAATATATGTGTTTACATTCAATAAAATGTTTTTTTTTTTTTTTTTTTTTTTTTTTTTTTTTTTGCACAGAGCTAATCGCATGAGAATGACTCTCTAAAATCAAGGACCACAATGGAAATAAGTTAATGCAACTTTATTGTGTCATCCTTGACAAAGAAGTTGTAATACAGTTGTATTGGTACTTTTTATGTCAAATAAACTCCAACTGAAACGCAATGCATTCTGGAATTGCATTCTCGATTATCTTAGAAGACAGCATTAAACAGCCATTGTGTTAGGAGCTCACCAATGATGCCTTAAAAGGCTGTTTTATTCAGGAAGCTCACTAGATTTTGCACCGCGGCTTATATGTGAATCTGTACTTTTTTGAGATGTTTGTAGTCATTGTACTTGAGCAAAGGCACCCGGGGTGCCTAATAAGGACGTGGTAATTGGTTGATCTGCCCTGTGGCAAAGCATGAAGCTGGAGGAAGCCATTGGCTGTTGCAATCCGTCACTGGCTTACAGACTGAAGTGTGATACACTAAGACTTCCTGGAGGCCAGAATGAGATCTAATGGATTATTACAATCTGTGTGTGTGTGTGTGTGCTGATTAGTTTGTCAAATGCAACACAGAGTTGCACAATTTCATCACTTAATAATGAAACTAGCATGAATATTTTTTTTTACAATAACTATAGAAACATGTTTTTAAAAAACTAAATATGATTTTTTTCGTATTGACTTTAAAATACAAAAAAAATGTTGAATATAAGTTTGTATCATGATTTGTGCCTCAACAATTTTTAAGGTTACCATATTATAATCAGATCTAAAATGAAACCTCTTTTGTTTGTTTTTGGGGGTTTTTTAGAAGGAAACCGGAATGACCCTAATTTTACGTTTGTCTGTTTTTTTAATTGTTTTACCTAATCAGAATGGTACGAATCTTGGTAAAGGTTTTGGCACTTGCTATGTGAACGCAAATAAAAAAATCATGGACATTATTTGAAAAGGTTAAATAGTCCTGAAAAAAAATAATCAGACACAATGCAAAAATGAGCGCATTGGAAGTGAAATTCATTAATCTAGTGGAAACTTTTAGTACTGCACCTGAACAAAATCTTACTGAAAGCAATTTTATAGATATCAACCTTAAAGTTGGAGCACAGCTTGTTTAGATTTATGGCTTTGATTTTTGATTTGACTAAAAAAACTGAAAATATTAAATAAAATTAAAATATAATAATAAAAATCTGCCATTTCTTTAACCAGAGGGTTAAATTTGTACAATTGGGTGGTGCAAAATGTGCATGAAATGTAATGAAAATGTATTTGACTTTCTTTTAATGATCGATAAGTCATAGTGATGCTTGTTTAGAGGCTTAAAGGTCTAGATTAAATCTGACTAACTTGACTCATCCATGTTCTTGACTTGTGTCATTGGTCCACAGGTGGAAAGTGTCCTTCACTCCAGTAAACACACTGAAGCCACAGAACTAACAGGCCTGTTGACTTCACCACACCTACAGGTAAATGATGAGGGAAGTCACACAGTGTGTCCTTGTTGGCATCTGTATAATTTTCCTACGTTTTAATAGACACACACCCTTTGACATCAGCAACACATATGGGAATTTTCTCCTCACATTTAAAAGCTGATAAGCCTTTTATTTTGCTCATAAATGCATCATTCATTCATTCATTGCTATCATAAATATGCAAGATGATATGGTTAAATGCAAATAATTGTTTGCATTGGAAACGAGCCATTATTGTAAAGTGTTACCACTGAGCGGTACGGTACGGTACGGTACGGTTCGGGTCTGTAAACCATGATCCGGCTAGCGTTTCCACCGCCAACAGTACCCTTACTTAAAAGGCGTGGTGTTTGCCGGAAAGAAGCGATCGACGTCATTTTCGCGCGAAGAAGAAAGCGACATAGTAAACAACTATGGATGACATACTGCAGATCTTGTTCTTGCTTCTCGGCATGTTTGTCACAAGAAACAAGCGCCGGCATTAGGCGTTTCTCAATACCAAGTAGCCTAGGCAAAGTCCGACTCAGGAGAATGATCCCGAGGACGCGAGTCCAGTAATTCTGCTAATCAGCTCGCTCTGCTACTCCGGTTATCTCTGTATGTACATTTTAGGCAACAATAAAACTAAATAAAAACACCACTCTGCTTCTTTTCGATTTCATTTAAATACATTTTAAACATTATAAGCACACAAATGTGGTTCAGGCAACGCATAGCCTATTTATTTTATTCACTGCATGTATGTAGCCTATATTTATAACAAAACTAAATATAAAACACAACCCTGCCTCTTTTCGTTTAAATGTAAAAAATATTAAACATATTCCAGGCAATATGTGCATTGGTACAAATGTTGCAATAAACAACATTACAGATGGTCTTGTAATAAAATAAAAAATGACAAAACTCAACCCTATCTCTTTTTGTTAAATTTCAGTTTTATCAATAATAGCCATTATAAAAGTATAAGTAAAAGGTACAAAAAGCTATACAGTAAAGCTTTATTAACATAAAGCAAACAATTCAGTCAAATATACAAATTCAGCGCTCAAATGAAACTGCCTTCTGACAAAACTATTGGCCAGGGAACGAATTATAGATTCACGAGACCAAAGATCGCCTGTTAGGTCTATACAAGACAAATTATATCTCATGTTTAACCACTACAGACAGGGGCGTCAGGGTCAGCGGCAAACATCAGAACGACTAGCCGAGGAAAGGCTGTTCCAGGCCGGGGTACTTGAGCGCCGAGCGCCCTGTGATTGCTTGGAATGGATCTCACAGATTTGAGCTTTAAAAAAACTACATTCTCGCCTGAAAAACTCTTAAAACTACATTTCGTGACACAATAACAGTAGTATTATATTTCAACTGTATATTAAAAAATGGCGCTTCTAATGCCCTTGTAGCACGCGCAAGTGACGATACTCTGTCAACCAATCGTTCCGGGTTACTTGACTGTAACCCTGTTCCCTGACTGTAACCCTGTTCCCTGAAAAAGCAGAACGAGATGCTGCGCTGCTTAGCGCATTGGGAACGTCTTTAATCGTGACCCGCTGTGAATATAGTGTGTAAACACGTCGATAGAATCGACCGGAAGTAATATAGCCTCGGTCGGTGACGTCATCGTCGCGCGCCCGCGTGCACTCGCGTGCACCCGCGAGGCTATAAATTAGGGATGCACCGATCCGATATTTGTATCGGGTATCGGGGTCGATACTGCCATTTTTGCCGGATCGGGTATCATTCAGAAGAGGCCGATCCAAATCCGATATTGTGCATAGGCCTATATATTCTGTGTTATTGTTAAGCCCAACAAAAGGCACAAAAACATTATAAAGCACCATAAAGTTTTCGTGCACTATATTATAAGTGTTCTGAAGCCATTATATATTATAATGTGAGATAGACATATGAATATTTAAGTCATTAAATTCAAGATCACGTAAACTTTTCCATCCGTCAATCTGTCAATCATTCTTCATTCAGCATTCAAACAGCGCGTCGCGTTCGGTTACTACAGTCAACACGAGAACAAGATGATTCAATGTTACTATTATTATACTTGATCTGAGGATAAATGTCTATGGTTTCGCATAAAACAATTTTATCTTGCTGGACTTTATTGCTGTAACTTAATCATGTTACTTTCTACCGGGTCAGGTGTCTCTTAGATCACAACAATGGAGTACAGTAGAGCACTATAATTGTTCTTCACGCGCACAGTAGGCTAACTGAAATTTAAAACTATTAAAAGAAAAGGCTCAATAAACAATTGCATAGATAGATACTGTATAATACACTACGCATCAATATGTATTTCCTTTGTGCTTTGAACTTTTCAATGCGGACTCGACGCGCGCTGTGACTCATGTTGCTTCAAGCGCATCATTCTGCGCTCGGGATGCGCATAAGCGCTTTGTGCCGCAATGTATTGGAACCTTTCATATCATAATACAGTGAAAGATTATTAATAGCCTTTCTTGTTCTGTCCTATCTATCATATGTTCCTGCCTCATTAAACAGCTGTGCTATACATTTAAAACATGTCTCAATTTTAGGCTATATATAAAATAATTTATCTTTTTGATTTTTGTTATCTTGTTTTTCATGAATATATTTTACAACAATACAAAGAGCAATGTGTAACGTTTTACCAGATTTAGTGTTACACTTATTGTCTCTTATTTGTTCCCCACTAAATGTTTTTTTCACTAAATGTTCAGATTTTATACAAGTAGGCCTATACTGTGCACTCTTGATTTTTATAGATTACATTTTACTGCTGAATTATCCACTAATCTAGTTTATAATAGCATTTTTGTCATAGATTATGATCATATATTTTGATTTGTTTTTCTTTATAATGAAGTTGTCTATATTAAGTAGATTGTGTTTAATACACAAAAGAGTGATTATCAGTTCAACACACAGAGTTATAAAAATTCTACTTGATAAAAAAAAAACTGCGCTGGTATCGGATCGGTATCGGGGATCGGTCGATACTCAGAATTTTTGGTATCGGATCGGATCGATTCTGAAAAAAGTGGTATCGGTGCATCCCTACTATAAATAGATGAGCCGCAGGTGCATCGTCAGGATATTTTGTCTGAAGAGCAGTCCTGGGACATCATCAGCACGGCAAAGTAGCGCAGCATCTCGTTCGGCTTTTTCAGGGAACAGGGTTACAGTCAAGTAACCCGGAACGTTCCCTTTCAAAAGCTACAATCGATGCTGCGCTGCTTAGCGCATTGGGAACGAGAATACCCACGCCGCCGTGCTTGAAGGTGTCTGGAGTCTGGACTCCTTACGGTTGTGTAGGTGTGCTCACAAGAACGCAAGAAAGCCCTAGACATTAGCTTGTGATGTCGACTCAAGGACACGAGAGCCCGGATTGGCATGAACATCTAAACTATAAAACCTTATGAATGTGTGCGGAGAGGACCAGCCTGCCGCATCACAAACATGCTGTAAGGGGGCACCCCTTGCCAAAGCAGTAGAGGAGGCGACTCCTCTGGTGGAGTGAGCCCTTAGACCCGTTGGCGAAGCTTGGCTGTGCGCCTCATAGGCAAGAGCAATAGCATCCATGACCCAATGTGACATGGTCTGTTTAGTCTGCTTATAGCTAGTACCCCTGTTACTGCCCCCATAACAAACAATTAGTTGCTCTGACTTACGCCACTGGCTAGTACGGTGAACGTAGGCCTGAAGAGCACGGACTGGACACAGTCTGTGAGATCTCTCCGGCTCCAGCGTTGTGAACGGTGGAGGGCAGAAGTCCTCAAGAGTGACCGGATGTACAGCTGAAAACGGTACTTTAGGCAGGTAATCAGGATGAGGATGCAAAATCACTTTCACCATTCCTGGGGCAAAGTATAAGCAGGATGGCGATATTGACAGAGCCTGCATATCCCTGATTCTTTTTAGAGAGGTTATAGCCATAAGAAAAACCATCTTTAGGGTCAGAAGTTTGTCAGACGCTGACTCTAGAGGTTCGAAGGGGGTCTCAACCAGACCCTCTAGGACTATAGCTAAGTCCCGTGAAGGGATCTTGGTTCTTACGGGAGGCCTCAGTCGTCTGGCCCCACGAATGAAGCGAGCGAGCAAAGGATGTCTCCCAAGTGGCACCCCGTCAACCAAGGCGTGGCAAGCCGAAAGAGCGGCCACATAAACCCTGAGAGTGGCGGGGCATGTCCCTGTTGATAATGTTTCCTGCAGGAAATCCAGAACTGAAGCAATCTGGCAGTTGACCGGATCTGCATTATGTACAACACACCACCTTTCAAAAACACCCCATTTGTTGGCATAACTCTTTCTAGTGGAGGAAGCCCTAGCACTTAGAATAGTCTCAATAACGGCAGGCGAAAGCCCAGTGTCCCTCAGTTGGTACCCATCAGCGGCCAAACATGAAGGTTCCACAGGTCGGGCCTGGGATGGAATATTGTGCCCTCTGCCTGGGACAGAAGGTCCCTCCTCTCCGGAATCGCCCATGGCGAGCCGTTGAGGAGAGATATTATCTCCGAGAACCACATTCTGTTCGGCCAACGCGGCGCTATCAATAAGAGGCAAGACCCTTGCTGGCGAACTCTGGCTAGAACTCCCGGGAGCAGAGCCACTGGAGGAAACGCATACAGGCGCATTTTTGGCCATGTGTGCGCCATCGCATCCAGACCCAGGGGGGCTGGGTGACTCAGAGAGAAGTAGAGGGGACATTACGCTGTCTGATGGGAGGCGAAGAGGTCCACTTCCGCTTTGTAAAATCTGGTCCAGATCTGATCGACTACTTCTGGGTGGAGTTTCCATTCCCCCGTCAGCAGTTTCTGTCTGGACAGTAAATCTGCTCCCACATTCTGGTGCCCAGGGATGTACACTGCCCTGAGTGACAGGAACTTCTCCTGGGCCCAGAGGAAAATCTGCCTCGCTATTTTGTTCAGATTGCGTGAGCGCAGACCTCCCTGGTGATTTATAAAAGAAACTGCCGCTGTGTTGTCCACCTGCACTAGGACATGACAGCCTCTCAACTGAGGGAGAAAGTATTTCAGGGCCAGAAATACAGCCATCAGCTCGAGGCAGTTGATATGCCAATCAAGCTGATGACCCTCCCATTCCCCTTGAGCTGGACGACCACTTAAGACCGCTCCCCAGCCCAACAGGGAGGCGTCTGTCGTTAACAATCTGCGACGACAAGGCGCCCCTAGAGTGGGACCCAAGGCGAGGAACCGGGGTCTGAGCCACAGAGATAGTGTACGAAGCCTGCGGCGCGTCATTTTTATTTGCCTTTGAGGATTGGCCCTTGGATGAAATCCCCTGGCTTTTAGCCACAACTGAAAGGGTCTCATGTGCAATAGCCCCAAAGGAATCACTGGGATTCTGAAGCCATGGAACCTAACATCTTTTGGTACTGACGAACAATACGATCTTGACCTAGCCTGACTTTGCTCATAGTTAGCCGAATGGTCTCGATTCGAGCGGGGGACAATTGTGCCCACATCGTAATCGAATCCCAAACAATTCCGAGATAAGTCGTTCTCTGGGCAGGACAAAGAACACTTTTCTTGGTGTTGAGTCTCAACCCTAGAGAAACTAGATGAGCCAACACGATGTCTCTGTGTTGAAGCACCATCTCTTGCGATTGTGCTAGTATTAACCTTTCGTCGATGTAATTCAAAATGCGAATGCCCTGGAGTCACAATGGAGCCAGTGCTGCATCCATGCATTTTGTGATAAGGCTAGGCCGAATGGAAGAACCCGAAATTGGTATGCTTCGCCCCCGAAAGCGAACCTCAGGAACTTCCTGTGTTGTGGCAATATTTGTATGTGAAAATATGCGTCCTTCAGATCGATCGTGACGAACCAATCGTGATGTTGAATTTGTGACGCGACCGTCTTGACGGTTAACATCTTGAACTTGAGCGCTTTGACTGTACGGTTTAAGCCTCGAAGATCTAAGATTGGACGCAACCCCCCGTCCTTTTTGGGGACCAGGAAGTATCTGCTGTAATAGCCTGACTCCCTCTCTGGCAGAGGAACATGTTCTATGGCCTCTTTGTTCAGAAGAGTTTGTAGCTCTTGTGATAGTACATGCATCAGCTCCGGTCTTACGGAAGTGGAGACCACGCCGTTGAAACGCGGAGGACGATGAATAAATTGGATTCTGTATCCTATTTGTACTATGCTTAATACCCAAGCAGAAATGCCTGGCAGAAGTTGCCACGCTGCCAGACTCTCTGATAGTGGTATCAGTTTTAATACTTCCTCTTGAGGGGATGTTAGATGTTCCGTGCCCTGGATGAAAGCAGGGAGCAACGGAACATCTAACATTTCGCTGGAAACCGCTGCCCCCCGAAGCACCAAAGGTGGCGGGGATGGAGAGGTTTTGTGAGGGTAACGAGAAGGGGCGGTCAGATATAATACGCGCCCCGTCCCGCGGGGGGCTACCCCCACCAGACTGGGTGCCAGACCATCAGGACTTCTTCTTTCTGTTTATGATAGTCCTGAGGTCTGGCTTGGGAGGTTGCTGAGCCTGACGAGCCTGTCTCCAGTTCTTACTAGGAGGAGGACGGCTCGCCACACTCTGTTTTTTAACCTCCCAAGGTCTTGAAGGACCAGGGAGAGGTTGGGTGGCCAATGGCCCCTCCCCTTGAGTGCGGCGAGGAAGGAACTGAACAAACGCCTCCTCATGCTTCTTGACCTCCCTGAACCTGGTGACTACTGAGTTGACCGAGTCGCCAAACAGGCCAGAGGGAGAAACTGGAGAGTCAAGAAGAAAGACACGATCTTTATCTTTGATGCCTGTGAGGTTGAGCCACAGATGCCTCTCCGTGCTTACCAAAGCGGACATATAACGGCCGATGGCACGGGCCGTTTGCTTAGTGGCACGAAGAGACAGATCTGTGGCTCGGCGCAGTTCAGAAAAAGCTTCCTCATCTATCGTTGTACCCGCACTCAAGTCCTTCAAGAGGTCAGCCTGGTATGCCTGTAACACAGCCATTGTGTGCAGCGCAGCACCAGCCTGACCTGCAGCTTGGTAAGCTTTACCCACAAGCGAAGATGTTATTCTACACGGCTTTGAGGGGAAGGTAGGTTTTTTAAGCGAAGATGCAGACCCAGGCGAGAGATAGCTGGCGAGCGTCTCTTCAACCTGGGGCATCTCCACATACCCTCGCGCCTTTGCACCCACGATAGTCGAAAAAGTCGACGTCGAAGACACGAGAGGTATATGGTTTTCTCCATGATTTAGATAGCTCATCATGGAGGTCCTCGAAGAAGGGGAGAGACTGATGTTGAGGTCCCTCCCCCCTGCCACCGGACAAAAACCTATCCTCAAGCTTACTGCGTTTGGGGGTCTCTTGTTCACGAGGCCAGTCAAGCTGCAATCTGGCCACTGCGCGAGTAACCACCCCGAGATGCTCCTCGACAGATTTATCGTCGTGCGAGGAACGCTCAGAAGTTGGCTGCTCGAAGTCCATAGATCCAAGAGATTCATTATCGTCCCCCGCGTGAGCCGAAGAAGCACCGGGATGCGCTTCGGGATCACGCGAGGGAACGAGTGGATCTGGTGAACAAGCAAGCGAAAGGGACGGACCCGTCTCTTGCTCGTCAGCCAAATCCATTCGGGAGCCCCATGATGATAATGCGGGTGCGGACTGAAAGTAGCCAAGACGAGCGCGAAGCATTTTAACAGTGAAAAGCTCACAATGCTCGCACTCCCCTGACTCCAATGCAGCGGCCGCATGCTCCTCCCCCAAACACACAAAGCAGTAAGCGTGTGTATCCAGTTCTGACATGGGTCGAGAACATGGAGGGACACAGCGCTTAGTTTGCTGACTCATTTCTCTTTTTGCTTTTTGAACTCTTTAAATGACGTAAAGAGATGAGAAAGAGTGAAAATTCTGCACACCAACACAGAGAGGTCTCTGAAGACAAAAGACCTGACGATGCACCTGCGGCTCATCTATTTATAGCCTCGCGGGTGCGCGCAACGATGACGTCACCGACCGATGCTATATTACTTCCGGTCGATTCTATCGACGTGTTTACACACTATATTCACAGCGGGTCACGATTAAAGACGTTCCCAATGCGCTAAGCAGCGCAGCATCGATTGTAGCTTTTGAAAGGGAACAACGTTCTGCAGTGAGTCTAGCTCCACCTTTTAGTACCGTACCACTGTGCTAGGTACCCCAACGGAAGGGTACCCAAAAAGTGGTACGGTACGGTTCGGCTTTTTGGTACCATTCACAACTTTTGACAGTGGAAACGCAAATAATTGCGTACCGTACCGAACTGTACCGTACCGTACCGCTCAGTGGAAACGAGCTATAAGGTCCCATTAGTTGCCTAAATGAGCAATACATAAGCATAGCATTGTTATTGCTGTCTGACCACCAGACACGTATATTATCAATCAGCCATTTGATCAAAGAATCAAGATCTGATCTCCTGTCTTAACATGCTCAGGCCCAAATCAAACGCTAACAAGGGCATGAAAACAACTTCCCCGTGTGTCTATTTGTACACACCACGGGTTAGATCCAATTATCGGCCTTAGAAATAGATACCTGCCACAGAACAGGGCACAAGATTATTACCCTCCCTGCATAACAGAAGATATTCACCCCTTTCCCAGCCCTCCCGCTGCTTTCCCTCACCACACGCGCAGCGGGCATTTAAAGCAGTCCGAGTTAAACTCTGTCTGTCGTCCTACTGTATGAAAAATTACAGGTAAGAGGTGATGTGGTGATTGACAGCGCTGTGGGGAGATTATGGAGGATTGGATTTATGTTCAGGTTAAGCTGTGCATCGTGTTTGGCAGTCTGGCATTGAGAAACTGATGTGGCCAAGGGTTATTATTGTGGGCTACGGTACGCCTGTCAACTTCAGTGAGGTAAAGCGGCAACCCTGTGTCAGGGGGTTTCAATATGGGACAGAGTCTTAAACGAAATGGGCGGGAACTTGCTTGAGTGCTTCTCAGCTTGAAAGAAGATTAATTGTTTGCTTGTTTTAAAAAAATGTTTAAGGCAGGGATTGTTTTCAAAGCATACAGATATTCTACATAACTTGATTTTTACATTTTCTTAAGGCAATAGGTGCTGAAGTTGTCACCAAGATGCTAGGGTTTTGAATGGTTGCTAGGGTGTTGCTATGCAGTTGAGTAATTTAAAATGTTGCTATGTGGATGCTTTGGTGTTCTGGGTAGTTATAAGGGTTATGCTAGGCTGTTGTAGGCTAGCTAGCTGCTATTGTGTGCTTACTAGGAAGTTGATAAGTGGTTGCTAGGGTGTTGCTATGTATTTGCTAAGGTGTTCTGAGTGTTTAAAAATGTTGTTATGTGGATGCTATGGTGTTCTGGGTAGTTTTAAGGGTGTTGCTAGGCTATTGTTAGGTAGCTGCTATATGGTGTTTTCTGTGCTTACTAGGGAGTTGATATGTGGTTTCTATGGTGTTGCTATGCAGCTGCTAAGGTGTTCTGAGTGTTTTAAAATGTTTCTATGTGGTTGCTTTGCTATGCAGTTCTGGTTGGTTGTAAGGGTGTTGCTAGGCTGATGCTAGGTAGCTGCTATAGGGTGTTTTCTGTGCTTACTAAGGAGTTGATATGTAGTCTCTAGGGTGTTGCTAAGGTGTTCTGAGTGTTTTAAAATGTTTCTATGTGGTTTCTATGGTGTTCCAGGTGGTTGTAAGGGTGTTTCTAAACCAATGCTAGGTAGCTACTATAGGGTGTTTTCTGTGCTTACTGGGGAGTTGATATGTGGTTTCTAGAGTGTGGCTAGACTGTTGCTAGGTAGCTGCTATAGTTACTGGGGAGTTGATATGTGGTTTCTATGGTGTTGTTATGCAGTTGCTAAGGTTTTATGAGTGTTTTAAAATGTTTCTATATACGGTTGCTACAGTGTTCTGTGTGCTTGTAAGGATGTTGCTATGCTATTGTTAGGTAGCTGCTATAGGATGTTTTCTTAGCTTACTAGGGAGTTGATAGGTGGTTGCTAGGGTGTTGCTATGTATTTGCTAATGTCTTTTGAGTGTTTTAAAATGTTGTTATGTGGATGATATGGTGTTCTGGGTAGTTTTAATGGTGTTGCTAGGCTATTGTTAGGTAGCTGCTACATGGTGTTTTCTGTGCTTACTAGGGAGTAGATAGGTGGTTTCTAGGGTGTTGCTATGCAGTTACTAATGTGTTCTGAGTTGTTTACCATGTTGCAATGTGGTTGGTATAGTGTTCTGGGTGGTTGCCAGGGTGTTGCTTGGCTGTTGCTAAATAGCTGCTATAAGGTTTTCTGTGCTTACTAGGTAGTAGGTCGGTGGTTGCTAGGGTGTTGCTATGAAGTTCTTAAGATGCTCCAAGTGTTTTAAAATTATGATATGTGGTTGCAATTGTGTTCTGGATATTTGTAAAAGTGTTGTTAGGCTGTTGCTAGGTAGTTGCTATAGGGTGTTTTCAGTGTTTACTATGGAGTTGGTAGATGTTTTTTATGGTGTTGCTATGCAGTTCTTAAGGTGCTCCGAGTGTTTTCAAATGTTGCTATGCGGTTTCTCTAATGTTCTGTCTGGTTGAATTTGTTGCTAGACTGTTGCTAGGGTGTTTTCTGTGGAGTTTATAGGTGGTTGCTAAGGTGTTACTATGCAGTTGCTAAAGTGCTGAAGGGAGTTTTTTTATATTCAATTGCAGGAGTGTTCAGGGTGGTTGCTAAAGTATTGCTATGCAGCTACTATGGATGATTCCTTACTGGCTCAAGTCAAAAGGGTCAAGGCCGACATCTCCATTCACCAGTGTTGATGTTCATGATTCTTCCTCAGGCCCTGATGGAAGCTCACGACTGTATAGCCGAGCAGGAATCGGATGTTGAAACTATTGAAGATGTGGACCAGGATGAAAAGACCACCAAACTAGTTTCCCTGGAGAAAACTCGTGACATGCCTCTGGTAAGAGTCATTCATCTACATTCATTGACATTTATAGGCTCTAAGGGCAACAATGAACGTGTGTGTGTGTGTGTGTGTGTGTGCGTGTGTGTGTGTGTGTGCATGTGTGTGTGTGTATATATATATATATATATATATATTTTATTATAAAACGGTTAGTTCCAATCCTGATTAAAACATGGCTATGACCGCTTCACTCAACGGTTCTATTTATCACTGCGCCCTTAGCAACCACACGTATCAACATAAACATAGAAAAAAAACGTAAGAATTAAAAAGGCTAAAATGTTTAAAGTAAATTTTGATTTACTAGGTGGCATGACGATGGATAAGTGGTTTGAGGAACAATTTGGAGAGACTTCTACAAATATGAATTTTTATCTATCAAAATGATCTATTTATCAAATATTTATTTATTATTATCTCTTGTTAGGCAGCAGTTTAGCAACTAAATTCATAACATTAATAAAATAGATTAAAGACCTAACTGTTATCTATCAAAATATGTGCCCTTGTGTTTTTATTTAGGCTATGTAAATATTTAGTTATTAATAAACGTTTTCTCATGCTGAGAGATAAGCTATGCCTATTTGTGTGAGGAAATTTCACAAATATTGTGTTGTAAAAAATAAAAAGAATGAGACAAAGTTTGAGAACGGTTTGTTGTTTTTATTTGAGCTTTCATGCATATTACACATTGAAACATTGTTGCTGTTCACGGTCAGGGACTATTTTTTTCTAGCGGAAGGAATGCTTTTATTGATTTAACTTCATGAAAGTTGCACTAATACATTTTTTATTTTTTACTTTAATATTGTGTGGTAACCGTTTTATAAAAGCAATAAGGTACTCGAGGCAAGTGCCGTTACTTATTCACGATACACCACAGACTCTCGTACCTTATTGCTTACTTATATTTTTGTATATTTATTATATAGGCTAGTAGTATATATATTTTCATAATAGTTTTTACTCTGATTTTAAACTAGAAATTTAAATGCTGTATTCAAACCGTACGTTTGAATTCCGTTACATTGATTGTATATAGACATTTGATTGTGTTTCTGTATGTTTAGGGTGTGACGGTTCGTAATGAACATGACTGCGTCATCATCAGCCGGGTGGTGAGTGGAGGAACAGCCGAGAGAAGCAACCTCCTCAGTGAAGGAGATGAAATCCTTGAGATCAACGGTGTTTCAGTTCGTGGGAAAAGTGTTAATGATGTTCATAACATACTGGTGAGATCTAGCAGTTCATATTGACTACCATTCAATAGTTTTGGGGTCAGTAAAAACCAGGGTTCTCAAGTTTTATCAAAAGCTTGGAGTGAGATCACATGCGGTTAGGGGAGGAGCCCTAATGAAGCCCTGCCCCCGCCCATCCCCGGGGCCACCCCCCAATTTTACCCATTGTTCATAATTAACCTATGGCTAAGCCACGCCCCCTCCACTCACTCGGACAAACAGTCAACATTCGGTGACAGGCGCTGTGGCAGCTGTCACAGTAGGAGACATTTCACAGGAGGCAATTGATGATTTTTGGAGACAGAAAGATTATATATCATCTCGAAGTCACCAAAAGGGCATTAACTATGCATTGGAGGGTTATATTAATAATTTTATTGTTGAGAAGGTCGATGAAAAGCTTCAGCTCCAGGCAAAAATGTACAGGTCACAGTGTAAACGTGATAAACCGCATCTTGTTGCCATCACCATCTCAGACAACAAGATAGAGGATCAGCATTGTTCATGCACTGCAGTATTTACATGAATCATTCAGCACAACATTGCTAACATTTATTATCTCGGTTATTTAAAGATACGTTAATGAAGCTAAGTGACATGATGTACAACGCAGCTAGAAGCTAACGTCAACGTTTTCTAATGTTACGTTAGAGATGTTAAAGATAACGTTCAAATACATTGTTGACTTAGAACAGATGTAGACATCCTTGTTTAATTCTTGTTTAATTTATCCACGTTTAGTTGGTGTTGTGGTCTACCGCATAACTTTATCCAGAGCAGACACTTATCTCGGTTGAGATGTGGCTTGGGAAAGGGTAAAAAATACACACCGTCACCCAGCCTCTCGGGATACCTAGTGTCGGAATTGCATGTACCCCATGCACACCGTTTGACCATTTTAAACTTAAAATGACAAGAAAAAACATATAAAAACGAATGAAAACTGACTAACTGCAATGCATTTCAATGGACGTGGAAGCAGAGAATGTCCGAGTGTATTAGGTTAGCGATGCGCACTGTGATTGGCTCATCGCGTTTGGGGGCGTGGCTTAGCCATAGGTCAATTAACCAGCACAAATTTAAATTATAACAATTGGTAAATCTGATAAATGACAGAACAATTCATCACATCAAATATATACTATTTAAGCGTTTGGGGGCGTGGCTTAGCCATAGGTCAATTAACCAGCACAAATTTAAATTATAACAATTGGTAAATCTGATAAATGACAGAACAATTCATCACATCAAATATATACTATTTAATGTTATATCTCAAAATTACAAATACAAAAATTAGAATGATAAAATATCGTTTTGCTTTTTCCCTGACATCTTTGAAAAATACAAATGCAATGTCAATGATTAATGTATGTTTTGACAGGATATAAAATATTTCCCAGAGCACTCTGCTTCAATACATGTAGCCTTAATGTAACTAGAAAGACTATTAATACAGTATAATATATAATTTAAAATAAAATGAAGAAATACATCTTCATTCCTTCCCATACCCACTAACATTTCCCTTAGTTTCAGATAACGCAAGCTAGCCAAACTGAGCCAAAGCTTCTGGCCTGGTTGCAAAGTAGTTTTTGTAGTGGTTTTTGACTCCATCAATAATAATGTATACGATGGGCTATAATATCTTCTCCATCACGACGTGTGTTTGCGCGATGTTGTTGGTTACCTAGTAACGAACGTACGGTGGTGGCCGAGAATGTTCCGTCAACTTCCTTGTGTTTGCGCATCTATGTTGCCTAGTAACGAACGCAATCTGGCCGAGATACGTGCTAGCGGCAGGAAACTTCACTTTGTGTGCCTGCGCCTCGTATACAACGTTATATATAAAGCTTGCAGGACAACTTGGTTGGCACTGCCTTTTCAGCGTGAGAAATACACGGTGTGGTGTGTGAGCTGGTTGAATTGCGGCCAATGCGTGAGACTTGAGAACCCTGGTCAGTAAAAATGGTTTAATGTGTTTGAAAGAAGTCTCTTATGCTCACCAAAAATCTTGTGAAATAATATTACAATTTAAAAATAGCTGTTTTCTATGTGAATATATTGTAAAATCATCATTACTCGTGTCTTCAGTGTTACATGATCCTTCAGAAATCATTCTAATATGTTTTTCTTCTTCTTTTTCTTTGTCTCTAGTCCAGCATGCATGGCTCCCTCACATTTCTGCTCATCCCAAACTCTCAAAGCAAACTAGTTCCTCACAGACCGGCTGTGGTACGACTTCATCTTCATCATTTCTTAATCTTCATTCCTTCTTTTGAGTGTGTGCTGCCTTTTCTAGGGGCCTTCTGGGATTTTGTCTTTGACTCTGTTTGAAACCCTTGTGGGCTTCTTGTTACAATGCATTCTGGGATTGCCTTATGCATGAAGTAAATCTGTGATCAGGGTTTGAAACTAACTTTTTCACTCACCGGCCAATTTTGCTACTAAATTTTAAAGTTACAAGCCATTCAGTACTTCTACTAGCCAAAAATAAATAAATAAATGAATGTCACAGCTTTCATATTTATATAGGGTGTATATGTTTAATTTTTGGATTTCATGCATACATTTCTTATTCAAACAAAATCCGGTCATCCAGCCATCTCCTCACTTCCTCTTTCATCCTCATCCTTTTCACCAAAAATTGATTTTAGGTGGACAGATCAATACAGTACAGTACAGGAACATCAAAAAAATGTAGGATGTTGGAAAATAATGTCTTTTCTGTTAACCAAATTTTTTTACTTTAATGCAATTGAACAAACGCATTCAAGTAAGCCAGATATGTGCAGATTCTGCGCAATGCGATGTATTTAATATACCATGATGAACTCAAGAGTTGAGTATCCTGATAGGCTGATTGGTCCTTAACTCAATCCGCTTACAATCACATTATTCTCTATAGGTAGCAGCTGATTGGTTCCTACTGTATCAGTAGCCAATGAGATTCTCAGCCTTCAAAACTTGGTTAGCATTTGCTGTTACAGCACGCTTACAGAAACCAGAGCCAAAGAGTTGCGACACTCCCATAGACCGCCATAGGAACTTTGGAATGCGGAAGTAACGCGTGTCATGGAACGGCCAATAGTTCCAAACACTGATAGTTCCAGCATTGAACCCCATTCATTTTCAGTGCTTCCGAAGTACGCTCGCTGGTAAATTAATTAAATTACTGTATTTTTTTTTAACTTTTACACACATTAGCCGACCTCTCGTGAATCTAGTCTGTAGTATATAATATTTTTAAAAATATTTGATATGTATGTATATAGCCTATATATAATATTATACACACACACACACACACACACACACAGACACACACACACACACAATTCATTTATTTAAATGGGTTAGGGTTATGCATGTATGTGGTTATATGTATTTAGGAACATAGTTAATACACTCATTAACTATCTCTCCGGTTTAATTTTATGAAGAATATTTTTCGGTTGAATATTTACCGAACATTGCTGTATATAGTCGTTGCTTTCTACGTTATGGGAGCAGTCTATTTCCCTCCTAAATCATTCATTTATTCATGCACAGCGTAATTATTTATATTTTATGTTGGTTGGAGTTCTGAACGGACTCCCGACCTCTTTGCGTGATCACGAAGGTATAGGCTAATGGCTGAATTGGAATTTATAAGCAACATCACGGGAATCAATAGCCTAATACAGCCCAGTTGTGCTAAAATAAATATCATGAGACGTCCATCATCAGATGAATGACATGGAAAAGTTAAGTTAGAGCCGCTAAAGCCAGTGCTACTGCCATGCGAACATGAACACTAAGCTTTTCCCTCCAAAATTATAGCCTAAAACTTATCTAAATTGTCACCCTGCCTCTCCAAATGCAAAACTGACATTAACAAAATGCAATAACAGCTTAAAAAGTACTTGGGTGTGTGTTTTTATTTTATATCTACCGTTTAATAATGCAATCGCTGCTGTCTGTCCATAGAAGAACATGACAGCCCGCGTATGTTTTGGAACTATTGGGGCTTACATGAACCACGTGACAGCCGTCGCGGCGACATCAAAGCGTGTCGCAACTCTTATACAGAAACCCTCCAGCTTCCCCAGCTCCACCTGTATAGATCTGCTACTGGTAATTCATGCAGGGCTCGATATTGACGCTTGTCCGGGACAGGTGGATTTTTTGAAGGGACAAGTAAAAGAGAATTTGACTTGCCCGACCGGACAATAGCCTGATTAGAACATCAATAACAAAACAAAAAGAAATAACTATGGAATCACTAAAATGAGAGAATGATTCTGTTTTTATTACATTTATTGTAAGTTGCCATCGAAATTTGTGGATAATACATGTATTACTGACGGAAAGGTTGCGCTGTTGACGCTCGCGCAGCCTCTCGAGGAAAAATCTACACAAATGAGCGCACACACACACTCAGTTAACAAAATCTAAATGTGGAGTTTTTATATTTTTAACATATGTTAAGCAACCTCAATTATTTTTCCTGAACACCATCACGGTTGAAAATGTGACATTGATTTCCTTCAACAGTTCAATAAACAGTTAAAATTAAGTCAGTTACATTTTAGATGCAATATTGGTTGTTTTTGTTCTGTTTCAGCAGCGAAAATAGTTCCAAACAAAAATCACAGCATAACCACGGCGCATCTCACAGAAACACTCGACCTGTTTTCATTACTGAATGATTCAGCATTTTGAACGAGTCGGTTGAGTCAAAGATTCAATGACCCATTCATAAACATCTGTCTCATTCTTGAATGAATCAGCCGTTTGAACGAATCGTTTGAATAAATGAATCAATGACTCACTCATTAAGACGGTCGCCTGCCACCACCTACTGGCGGTTTAGTGTTATGTTTAAAAGTAGTATCATTCTTTCCAACGTTCCCTTTCGAAGGGAACTCAACAATACGTCATCGACGTTATGGGGGAACGCCTCAGGCGTGACAGGTGTCTGAAATCACTATCAAATCACGTCAATCACATTGACCGGCGACAGCCCGTGAATCATTAGCGTGAATGATTAACGTGCGACCTGGAAGTATATAAGGGCGCCTTGCAAACATGACAAATCATCTTTTCGTCTTCAGGGACTGTTTTGTAAAAGCTGTAACTGCTTTGAAAATCAGGTAATTATGAAATGCTTTCAGAAGTGTGCAGACCCGTGCTCAAGATATCTGAAGCCGGGTGACACACGCGAACTGTGCATTTTTCTGTCTGGGAAGGAAGACGCGCACAGGCAGTTCTCGAGGGAACTGCCTGTACATATTTGTGATCGCGCCTGTCCCTCTTCTCGAGAGAAGAGGGTTCAGCGTCTGGATGTCACAGATGAAGCTCGCCGATCGCCTTGAGAGGGGTGTAATCCTCTCAGACGATGCGGCGGCTGACGAGAAGCTGCAATTGGATGAAGTTTTCCAAAAAAAAAAAAAAAAACAAGGGAAAACTTAGTCCGGCAGCAAGCGCTCTCCTGGACAAACAGGAGTTGGCTGATGAGGGTGGTAATAATAAGATATTTTCCTGTATCTTCTCAGCCACCCTGCCCCGTGTATGCTGAGCTGGTTGGTATTATAGAACGCGCCGCGGACAGGCTGCAGCTGCCGTGGCTGCTCGTTGGGGGAGAAATCGCTCGGTTTTTCCCCGGTCATAGAACCACCAGCTCAGGTGAGCCTTTCATTTCTTCCCGATCTCATACTGAGATCGAGAGGACATGGAAGAACCCATACTCTGCCTGTGTCCACCAACATCAGCAGGCTAGTCTCGCTGATGTTGAGAGGATAGGAGAGCGTGGGTATACGTCGATGGGAAAACAATCGACACTGAGAGCTCAAACCCTGCCATCCAAGCCGCTGAAAACATCGGCTCGTTTGAATGGCAGAGCATACACGGCAGCAGGTCAGGCCGGTGCTGCACTCCATACCATGGCAGTGTTGCAGGCGTACCAGGCCGACCTGCTGGGGGATCTCGACCAGGGGGCAGGGATGTCCCCTGAGGCGGTGGCTGAGCTGCGCCGCACCACAGATCTGGCTCTCCGGGCTACCAAGCAAACCGCTGCCGCGATCGGTCGGTCGATGGCGGCGATGGTGGCCACGGAGAGGCATCTGTGGTTAAACCTAGCTGACATCGGGGAGAAAGAAAAGACCTTTCTCCTCGATTCGCCAGTTTTCGCCTTCTGAACTCTTTGGCACCTCTGTAGAAGAGGTGGTGGGGAAGTTCAGGGAGGCGAAGGCACGCTCAGCAGCATTTAGGACATGTATACCGCTGAGATCCGCGTCCGCAGTCGCCTCTCGTGCGCCCCCTCCCTCGAGGAGCAGGTCGCAGAGGAGGCGTGACTCCCGCAACAGAAGAGATTTGAGGGAGGTTATCCAGAACAGACGCTCACAGCGTCGGTAGTGGATAACTTCCCCAGAGGGTCACGAAATCTGCCCTCTCTCTTCTGACCCCCAGGCGTTCATTACATCAGGCCTGGGGATGGGCCTATGGCCCACCTGGGCCTGGTTGGTGGAAACGCTCCTTTCAGGCATGTAAAGTGGCGGTTCCCAGGTTCATAAAGAACTGTCTGGCGAATCTTCGCCTTGCACGCCGCAGGTGACCTGCTGGTCTTCTCAAAGAGTTTTTTTTTTGTGATTAAAAAATAACATATTTCTCTTTACAGACCTCGTTCCCTGTATAGAGTTATGGGGCCATGTCAAGGTAAAAAGGTAAGAGAACTTTATTGGATATCAGGGCCCTGAAGTTCCCCGATAGGTGGCCAGAACGGTAACTATGTTAGCCTTCGGGCTGTTAGCCACCTCAGGGTAGAGTAGTTGGTCTCTCTCTTAAAATTTTTTATTTAGAGTGTTGACTGATGCTAGAGCTTCAGATAGATCTTAAGTCCGGCCCACGGGACCGTTTGACTTTCCTGAGTATTTCATCCTTTGAGCTCTGTTTGGGTTTCATTAGGCTGAGCGATTCTGCAGCCTTTTGTATCGAATAATACAGATTTGATTCCTTACTAGGCTGTGGCTCCTCTGAGCCCTCAGATAGATCTATGCTTACAGGTTGGCCCTCACCAGGGCCGCCTCTGTAGCTGGCTTAGGCTGTGCCAGGGATATTAGAGGCGTTCTGCTAAAATTAGCATTTCTTCCTCTGACCCTTCACTTTGTGAATGTAGGTTTTTGGCATCCCTGTATAATCAGCCTCCTCCCATGGGAGTCGTTAGGCCAAGGCCCGCCCCCTTCTCTGCATTCCGGGGTGACTAGAGTAATGCAGCGTGGTGCAGAGGATGGTTTATAAGGATACGGTAGGCCTCAGTTAGGCCTCCGTGGTATATAAGTCCTTTTGAGCAGGGTTAGGCCGTCTTTCGCTTCACGAAGAAGACTGAGTCTCCTGCCCGACCCTGCCGTGCAGAACTGGCT
Organism: Rhinichthys osculus; assembly: GCA_029959095.1. Taxonomy (NCBI): domain Eukaryota; kingdom Metazoa; phylum Chordata; class Actinopteri; order Cypriniformes; family Leuciscidae; genus Rhinichthys; species Rhinichthys osculus. The sequence continues at coordinate 25,499,525 of JARWKJ010000012.1, forward strand.
ACGGATTTAGGCCGCCAGTATGGGCTTCACTTACCTCGCTGAGCTACTGCTCGAGCGCCGGGTTGTAGGTGGGTGGCTTTCATTCAAGCCCCACTCCCCTAGGTTGGGTACAGATACATTTCTGTCACCCCTAGAGCCGCTGGCAGGCCCGCCCCCTGGTAACCTCAGGGGGAGGTGTGAGTATTCCCCTGTGATTCAGGGTAGGTCTGAGTACTTCACTCCCAGTTCTGTTTATCCTACCTCGCACCACTATGGCTCGGGTCGAGTATGAAGTAAGCCTTCACTTCTTCTTTGGTCGAAGTACGCTCCCCTGTAGCCAGAGCATTGCCCTGAGCTGACGCCCATGCATAGATCGTAGGCCCCTGACTAACTGGGGCCTCCGTTGAGGCAGAGTGGCGTATGTTGTACTCCCCTTGTTTTTAAGCTCTCTTGCTGAGCTCTCTTGCTGAGTACACTGCCGTGGGCAATGTGATTAGGCTGTGTAAACAGCTTATCTGCCAACGAAGGCTGCGCCATCAGGTAGTAGGCCTCAGCAGGCCTCCTTGTATGGGCAGCCCCCAATAGGGCGCTGTAGGCCACTTCTCGAGAGAAATAGTTGGCCTTGGTGGTTCGGGCAGTTGACTCACCGGTGGGTAGTAGGCCTTAAACAGGCCTCCTCGGAGGTGAGTCCCAACGTTGTGGGACATACTTTATAGCTGCTGCAGGTAGCTAGCCGTACTAGGCCTCCTGTGGGTGGGCCCAATAGTTACGTTGGTGTAGTATGGTTCCCAACAGTGTTCCTTTGTGGGAATTGACTTGCTATTAGCTGGTAGGCCCAACCGGGCCTCCCTGATAGGCGAGTCCCCAGCTGGTTGGCCTTAACAGGCCGCCTTGGAACTGTCACCCGAACTCAGCTACCAGTTGCTATCAGGTAGTAGGCCACTCAGGCCTCCCTGAAGGTGATTTCCCATTTAAGATGGTTATCAGGTAGTAGGCCTCACCCGGCCTCCCTGAAGGCGAATCCTCACCTGCATTGGCTATCAGGTAGTAGGCCTCACCCGGCCTCCCTGAAGGTGAATTTCCATTTGAGATGGTTATCAGGTAGTAGGCCTCACCAGGCCTCCCTGGAGACAAGCCCAAGGTCAGGTAACTGAACAGATAGCCTGATTTTCTATCGGGTAGCAGAAAATGCTCCCAGATATTAGGGCTGTCAGGTAGTAGGCTCCCCCAGGCCTCCCTGAGTGATCAGGTAGTAGGCCTCACCAGGCCTCCCTAAGGGTCCCCACATACTGTGGTTATCAGGTTGTAGGCCTCTCCGGGCCTCCCTGAGGGTCCCCACATACTGTGGTTATCAGGTTGTAGGCCTCTCCAGGCCTCCCTGTGATTGGTTTCCTAGCGGTGCTGGGTTCAGGAGGCTAGTGGCCTCTTGCTATCATTTTCAGCTGGCCTTATCAGGCAGCTGCTGAAGGCGAGCTTGCGCCCTGGCTCGACTTAAGTGTACCAGGCGGACCATGTGCTCCCCTCACAGAGGGTCACTATGAGCACGCGGACTCCTGAGTCTGGTCAGATGGTCGTAGGCCTCTCGTGAGGCCTCCCGGTCAGATCAGCCCTTAGGCCTTCACAGGCCTCCTCAGTGTTTGAATCACAAGCACTGGGTAGATCCATGGATCGAGTGGAGAAACTCCCCTCGCTGGTAAGGGTTGGAAAGCACTTGCTGAGTCATACTCTCCGGGATGTCCCGTCTCTGAGATCCGGGCCGAGTGGTTCACTGCCAGCTCGCAGTCCCTCGGGTTGGATGCCTTACTTAAGGCAAGTGTCCAGAGGCTCTGTCTTCGGACAGACAGGAAGTGGCCAGACTAAGTGTCTATGCTCTGACGCCAGGTCAGGCCATCCTGGTGGCACTTCGGGGTGAGTACGTTCCCCTGAATAGTGACTGGCTGGAGTTCCTTCGGGTTCCCTAGCCACATTCCCTAGAAGGGACCCCTTCTAATTGAAGTTGTGGTCCTAGGCCTTTGAGCAGGCCCAGGTAGGCCTTCTCATTTAACCATGTTTATGGAGGTTTTCCTGCTAGGCTTATAGCTTGGGCTATGACCGTAGGGAATGCTGTCACTGACAGCCCTGAAGGTGAGTGGTTCTAGCATTTCATTTGAATTTGCTGGTTCGGACAGTTGTCACTGCCTGAGGGCATGCACTCCCCTCAGCATGGCGGAGTGGGTATTTCGTTCCCCATAACGCTGATGACGTATTGTTGAGTTCCCTTTTCGAAAGGGAACGTCTCAGGTTACGAATGTAACCTCTGTTCCCTGAGAACAGGGAACGAGACAATACGTCTCCCTGCCATGCCTCGGGGCTTGCCTGCCGTACAGTCCCTTCAGACGATAAGGTGATTTGTCATGTTTGCAAGGCGCCCTTATATACTTCCAGGTCGCACGTTAATCGATGATTCACGGGCTGTCGCCGGTCAATATGATTGACGTGATTTGATAGTGATTTCAGACACCTGTCACGCCTGAGGCGTTCCCCCATAACGTCGATGACGTATTGTCTCGTTCCCTGTTCTCAGGGAACAGAGGTTACATTCGTAACCTGAGACGTTTCTTATTATTCTAAAATGATTGAATTTATTGATCAAATTTAGGAATTTAAAATGAAAGATGAAGCATACATTTAATAAGTTTGGGGAGGGGATGCCCTTTAATGGTGCAGATATTACAATATGCCGATACAAGCAATATGCCGGACAAGCACATGAAAAGGCTTAATGTCGAGCCCTGTCATGTATAATATATGGTACAGCAGCAGCATTTCTTACTTGCACAGCAATAACAAAAGCAGCAGTAAAAGCAGCAGTAGATCTATTCTGCCAAGAACAAACATATCACCATTTTCATATCCATTACCAAACACTCCAAGAGTTGTCATGACAGAACTAAGTTTCTTCATCTAAATGTGTCATTCATCTCTCATTCTCTTTCTTTACAGATGCATGTGAAAGCAAACTTCAGCTATGACCCATCTGAGGACCGATACGTGCCGTGCAGAGAGCTTGGCCTGTCCTTCCAAAAGGGAGACGTCCTCCACGTCACTAGCCAGGACGACCCCAACTGGTGGCAGGCGTACAGGGAAGGACACGAGGACCAGAAGCCCCTCGCTGGACTCATTCCTGGTCAGTGTCTGCTTAGGACAAGTAGTAGAGCGCCTACTGAGACATGGGATATTACAAATAATAAATTAATCCATTGAAAAAAATATTTATCATATATTTGGAGTGATTTTGCGCTTATAAATTGGTCATTAAGTTTAAACTCTGATTCATTGATTTCAGCATTATTTTGGTATTATTTATGTATTCATTAATATTTGAATTTTTCATTTAAATTTAGATTTTTGAATTGATGTGCTTTTGTCATTTATATATATATATATATATATATATATATATATATATATATATATATATATATATATATATATATGGTTTTTATTCCTTTTTATTTCAGTTATAGTTTTAGAAATGTTAGGCCTATACTATAGAATTAGCTCTTTCCCCACCAGTGTTTATTTTTAAGTTCATTTCAATTTAGATTTTAGAATTTGTGCTTTAGTCATTTAAAAAAATATATATAGTTAGATAGTTTTTATTCCTTTTCATTATAGGTTTAGAAATTTTAAGCCTATACTATAGAATTAGCTCTTTCCCCACCAGTGTTTTTTTTTTAAAGTTGCCAGCCAGCGCCAGCATTTTTAATCATTTTCACAAATCTATCATGACCCCCAAAATATTTTGTTGTATGAATATCTGATTCTGAACATGCAATATATCAAAAGAAAGAACAGAGCATCTGCTTTAATAAAACATATTCTAGCTTGCATTCTTTTTTTATCAACACTTTAAAAGCAACATTTTAAACAAAAAGCTGAGAAAATCACGTTTTTGTCCAAGATTACATCCAGATCGGATTCAGATCTGACAGATCGAGTCCATCAACCCCCCAAAGCTTCTTAATGTTTGATAATCGTGTTATTTTACATATATGCATAAGCAATGCTTCTATGGCTTGTTTCTGCCTCTTCTCCTATGTTGTTTTGATCTGCAGATTCAGTACTATTTCAGAAGATGAGTAATAGCGCCCCCTACCGTATAACAGTGGATCTAACTTTAATAGTTTTTATAACACTGAATGATTCAATGATCTCTTTGAATCGAAATCACAGAATTCTCTTTGTACTATTTTTTCATGTATCAAAATGTTACATTATGTTATGACATTTTGAATTTACTTGGCAAAAAATAGAAATAATTCAAATAAAAAAATATTAATGAAAATATTTAAATTAAATCATTTCAGAACGAATTTTGAGATATTTATTGGATATGGTTAACTTTTGCCCAGTTTTAGTTTTAAACCCTATTTGTTATACGAGTTATTTTCATAGTCTAACTAATGACTAGTATGTGTGTCGCATATGTCTAAGACAAGAGGCATGTTGTGTTCTCTCAAGGGAAGAGCTTCCAGCAGCACAGAGAAGCCATGAAGAAAACCATCACAGACAGGAATCAGGAGGATAAAGGTGAGCTGGACAATGTTTCCGTTCCAGAAATCCCTGCTAAAACATATATATATATACTCATAAACATACAGTACATGCTTCTTCGAGTTCGCATCCTCCTTGGAATCCTTCGACGTTGCTGTTGAACCTTATGTGGAAAGTTCGTCAATGATAAGAGTTATTCTTTCTTTAGGGAAACTTTGGTGTGCTAAGAAAAGCAAAAAGCAACGAAAAAAACTATTGTATAACCCTAATAAGAATATTGGTGAGTATGATCTTTTTAAGTCTTAGTCATGAAATCTGAATTTATCCTTGATTGTTCCTGGTGTTGCACTGTTAAAAATTACTTTTACTTCAAAGTTTCACGTTTAATTCAATGTGTTACTTGCCATTTCTTTGTCATTATGTGTGAAATTTACTAGCAATTTCTAAGTGACAATTGTTTTGAAGTAAATCCATTCTTTTTCAGTGCTTTTTTGGTTACTTATGGTGCAAATGAATGATGACCCATCAAGTCCCTATTTACAGCTTGGGTGCAATGGGGGATTTTTCCCACCCGTTTAACTTGGCAGAAAGTGTAGATTTGATGAGTCTGATGGGTACGAGGTGTGAACGGTTAAACACTGAGGAAGCTTGTTGGTTAATTGACAGCTGTTCACAGAGGGAACTTTTCTTCTTTTGTGATTTCTTGCATGCCTCTCCACACCAAAGATGGGCCAAATGAAATAACAATGAAAGCAGTTCTCATGCCCTGGTTGCAATTTGCATTAAAAAAGCAAAGCGATACTGAGAAGGAACATTTACCTTTAGCTTTTGGTATCCAGCATTCACCCTTTGTCTCATGTTGTGGACCTTCATTGTTTGGGAATTTCTCTGAGAAATGTCAGATTTAAAGGGTTAGTTCACCCAAAAATGAAAATGATGTCATTAATGACTCTCCCTCATGTCGTTCCAAGCCTGTAAGACCTTCGTTCATCTTCGGGACACAGTTTAAGATATTTTAGATTTAGTCCGAAAGCTTTCTGTCCCTCCATTGAAAATGTATGTACGGTATACTGTCCTTGTCCAGAAAGGAAATAAAGACATCATCAAAGTAGTCCATGTGATAAGCGTGGACTAACCCTAACGCTCTAACCCAAACGACATGAGGGAGAGTCATTAATGACATCATTTTCATTTTGGGGTGAACTAACCCTTTAAGCCTCATAGCTTAATCTTGAGCTGATTTCAATAGCCCTAGTCTAGACTAATGACATCTATACTTTGAAAAATCTCTCCAGTAAGGAACATTTGTCATTGTTCAGAGCATTGCAGTGAGGATATCTTGACCTATGAGGAGGTGTCACTGTACCATCAGCCGCCCGAACGCAAGCGTCCCGTCGCACTGGTTGGTCCTCCGAACAGCGGACATGATGAACTGAGACAGAGACTGTTGTGCTTAGAGCCGGACCGGTTCACCGGTGCTGTTCCACGTAAGACTGTGCTTTTATACAACCACACGTAATGTGCACGCCGTCAGCGTCTTCACAGATTCGTGTTTTTGAAGTTTACGCAGAGATGATAAACAGGGTTCATACAGATACTGTAAAATGAAATTCCAGGACTTTCAAGGACTTTTCAAGCACTACTTTTTTGGTTTTCAAGGACTACAATCAGAGATCTCACTTATCAAAAAGCTAAATGGATAAATACTTCTTTTTTTTAACTAACTTTAGGTAACTTTAGCCATTAAAAGGATACTATGACAAAGACATAGCTTTTCTCATTTAAACTGATTTTTTCTCTTATGAATATATGATTGACCTGAAGAATGAAAGCTGTGTCATATACTTGAATATTTATATGAAGCAATATGACACTCATAGCCATGTGAAATGATATGAATATCAGACAGGTGAGAACAGATTGTTTTATCAATAAAATTAAACACTATTTTCTCATATAGCCTATATAGTCTATCAATAGTTCAAGCACATTTTCAAGTACCTTTTCATAAATATGGATGATTTCTAGGGTTTTCCTAGACTTAAATTTCAAAAAGTCAAATTCAAGCACTTTAAGCACCTTGTACGAACCCTGGATAAAGTTTTTCAACACTAATCTTTGCAACGGAAGTGAATCAATCAAAACTAACTTTAGCTGGACAATAACTTTATTCTAGAGCTGCTGTAAAGCCAAAACAATCTCTGTTACTGTAATGTCCTGTTATCACTGTAAGGCTGCTTTGAAACAATCTATATTGTTAAAACCGCTATATAAATGAAGGTGACTTGACTTGAACTTTGGCATAAAGTTATTTAACATTAAACTTAACCACAATGGCTCACTAACTACATAAGCAGCATCTATACAAAAATGATATGTTATAAGAGACTGATTTGGAAGGTTTACATACACTTGTAATCATAATTAAGATTTTTTTTAATGGTTCTAAGAAGTCTCTTCTGCTCACCAAGGATGGATTTATTAGATGTAAAATACAGCAATATTTTTAAAATATTATTTCAATTTAAAATAACTGTTTTCTATGTGAATATATAATTTTCAGCATCATTACTCCAGTCTTCAGTGTCACATGATCCTTCAGAAATCACTCTAATATGATGATTTGCTGCTCAAGAAACATTTCTTCTTATTATTATCAATGTTGAAAATAGTTTTTGCAACTTGATACGTGATACACTACAATTTTCCCAGTTTGAGGTAATAAGATTAAGATAAAGAATAAGCTAGGATGTATTAAATGTAAGTGAAAGTAAAGACATGAAACCCATCTCTTCTGTGACCTCATAAATTTTTTTATCTATTTTAATTTTAATTATAAAAATGATCCTTTCCTTTTCCTTTAATCCTCCCTTGTCTAGCTTAAGCTATTCTAAGCCATGTCTGAAACTTTGTATTTTGAGCACTTCTTGAGTTGTTTGCTGTGTTCCTCATCTGTAAGTTGCTTTGGATAAAGGCGTCTGCTAAATGATTAAATGTAAATAATATTACAAAAAGATTCTATTTCAAATAAATGCTGTTCTTTTGAAAACTCTCTATTCATTAAAGAATCCTGAAGAAATGTATCACAGTTTCCACAAAAATATGAAGCAGCACAACTGTTTTAACATTTTTAATAATAATAAATGTGTCTTGAGCAGCAAATCATCATATTAGAGTGATTTCTGAAGGATCATGTGACTGAAGAATGGAGTAATGATGCTGAAAATACAGCTTTGATCACAGGAATAAATTACACTTAACAATACATTCCCATAGAAAACACTTATTTTAAATTGTAAAAATATTTCATTGTTTTTTTAACTGTATTTTTGATTAATTAAATAAATACAGCCTTGGTGAGCAGAAGAGACTTCTTTCAAAAACATTATAAAAATCTTAATTATTCCAAACTTTGAAAAGCAACTTATCACATTGTAAGCATGCACAAAATCCTGTTTATAGACAGCTTTATAAGCTTTGGAACAGAATATACAACCATGAATGAATGCATACAAACAGACATTGTTTATACACTGCCTATTTTGCCATACTGTGTATCTTATATGTGATTATGCACATGTTACAGACACCACACGAAACCCCCGCACGCATGAGCTCAACGGAAGAGAGTACAACTTTGTGTCACGACAGAGCTTTGAATCTGAACTGGCTGCAGGGAAATTCATCGAGTCGGGCGAGTTTGAACAGAACCTGTACGGCACACATACGGATTCACTCAGACAGGTTGTCAACTCAGGAAAGATCTGCCTGCTGTGTCTGCAGCCCAGGGTAAGACTGACTGACCAAGGTTTACTTGTTTTACCAAGTACAAGAAACATTGGTTTGCCATATATGACCTGTGTGATATGAATGAAAAGAAAAAGCTAAGTAGAAAGGTCAGTCAAGTAATAATAAGTAGCCTAATTGACAATATGCAATAACAATGTGCAACTTACAAATTACATAACCAGCAAAATATGAAACCAGAGAGGAAATATAGCCTAATGTATATAAAATACATTTTTTTTAAAAGCTGTGAAAATGTGAACTACACATCATCAAATAACTTTTATTTAATTAATTTAATTTATATGCACCATTATAAAAATGTATACTAATAAAGAGCAAACTTTATTTATCTGAATATTGTATTCATTTGTTTTTTTTATAATAGTTTGTGAACATTTTGACACAGTCACCAAGTCAAGGCAAACAAAAGGGCAAAAGCAAGACAGCATAATTACACTAAAGAAGACTGCTCTAAAATCATAAATAGCCTACTTTAAATGGAAAAATATAAAGATTTGGTGTTGGTTCTTTTTCCCAAGTCGCATATCTGATGATCTCAGCCTTTCGTAAGCACGTCACTCACGATTTTGGTCCAATCAGATCGTTACGCAGTTGGTGGGGGGCGGGGCGTGTGCAGAAACCTCACTGAGTCTGCGCGCGTGTTCTGCAGCAACTGAACCCGGTCCGAAGAGGTACTGAGGCAGTGTCTAGATTCCTCCGCCTTTTTTTCCTGCTCGAAATGGCATCGCCGGAGGATGTCGGAGCGAAAAGGCAAATGTTTTATGACATCGAGTGTGTTATAGAAGATTGCGATACTGAAGTTGGATACAAGCCTCTGTCAGACAGCGATGAGCTCGACGATTCGGCGGAGGAGGAGGAACCGCGCGAAGAAGAGTAAGTAATACGTCACGTGTAGTGTTTTTTTTTTTTTTTTTTTTTTACCTGTTCTAGGGTAGACAATGTGTTTTATTGCTTTCTAAAGAATGCATTTTTGAAGCTAGATAGAAAAAATACAGAGCTTGATTGACACCGAAGTATAAAATCATAGTGTAAAGAATAGTGTTAAAGACCCCATGAAATGAACTAACGTTAATACACAAGAGGCGTAACGGTACACAAACATGACGGTTCGGTAACGTTACAGCAGGGAGGGGACAAAACTAAACAAAACTTGCTAATTTTTTTCTTAATTTTTTATTAAACTGTTGTTTATTGAACAAATTGTCTCTCTCTTTAAATTATTCAATTATAAAAAAATTAAAGCTGCTAGCAGCATTTAGCGGTGTTCAAGCATTTAAGACAGTTAAGACAGTTCAGCTCAAAAGCATCAAAAGACATTAAGGTTTATGTAGCAAGCATTTAACCACTGACATCATAGATGGAATAGACCATGTTTTAGCATGATTTGCCATGATATACAACATTTCAGTGTTATTGTTAATGATTTACTATGTTACAGTATGATTTACCATAGTTTACTATGATATACCGAGTTCTAGTATGATTCACCATGGTTTACCATCTTCTTTCATGATTTACCACAATTGAACACATTCTAGTAGCCTATGATGTAATATGATTCTAGCATGTTTTATCATAGTTTACCTTGATTTGTCTTAGTTTACCTTGATTTACCATGTAATGATTATTTACTAGGATTGTAACATGCTTTACCACATTGCTAGCATGATTTACCATGATACACCATGTGCTCATCAATTTTTGTGAAGTTCTGAGTTTTTATTTAAGATTTATAGGCTTTTGAGTGTATTTTGACACGCCCCCTTTTCTAAATGACCCTGTTACAGTGAACCAAAGGGCAAAGTTCAACTTTTTTTTGATAATTATTGATCTAGAGAGTCCACAGAATTGTCCTAGACTGGTCTGGTTCCGATCGGGCAAAAAAACAGGGACTAGTTCGCAAAAGTAGGTTTTGGACAAAATTGGCCATAACACATTTTTTTTTGCTCAAATCGAGAATCCGAGATATACATCTTGTCCGTCTTGAGCCAAGGAACACAGTGGTGCACAAATTGATTCTAGGTCAAACGGTCTAGGAGTTATGAGCAATTTAGTACTTTTGGTTGCTGTAGCGCCACCTATGGGCCAATCAGGGTCATACTCTGATAGGTTCTCCGCAAACTGAGGCCCTACCACCTGGCCAGGTTTCAAGTCTCTAGGCCTTACGGTTTGGGCTGCACGATGCGTTTTAGTTTTTTTTTTTTTTTTTTTCAAATTTTTTTTTTTTTGCAATTACAATAGGTTTTCAGCACTTCGTGCTTGAACACCTAAAAATTAGGATAAAAAATATCTCTGCTAATGCTGTAAACTATTTACTGGGAGCACATTACTGTAATATTCAACGGTACAATTAACAGAGCCCAAACTATTAAAATGATATTTTTAGATATACAATCAAAACTCAAATGAAAAAACATAAATTGCACACAAGCCAGGTTTTGTATTAACTAGCATATAAATTTAATTTGAAATTTTTTTTACTCCAATTTATTTTTGAAATATAATAATTTACACAGTTACTGTTATCATAACTTGTTTTCATGACACATTTATTGAAACATTAAATAATTAAGTCATTACTAACAGGTAAAGTAAATATAATGATTATATAAGCTACTATAGTGCATATATTTAGTGAAACTCTCCCCTCAGGAGTTCATTTCTCTAGTGAACTAACATGCTGTGGACACTACATGACTTGCCTGAGGTATATGAAATTAACCTTATACATTAATTTATTGCTGCATTATAACTGTCTTTTTCATCTGGTAAAATGCAATAGTAACCGACTTCAGAACCATACGTCATAGCAGTGTGAGGACGACAAGTGCCGGAAGTGGGCGTGGCCAGGCATTGCGCTACTTCTGTGTTTTAGAAAGTTTAAAACAATGCTATTATGAATATATTTTTTAACGATTTCATTAAAAATATATATTTAAGAGATAGGCCTATATATATATATAACAAAATAAAATATAATATTTATAAAATTATAAAGTATGTTTTGTCCTATTAACAAAAGACAGGCAATGTAGCCTATTAACAAATGTTAATAGTGTTTTTTAAGTTAAAATGATACTTTATGCATCTGTTTTGTGTCAAATGATTAACAATATAAATTGAACAAAGCTTAAAACAAACAAAATAATAAAACGAAAACAAAGCTTGAGCATTTGAACATTTGATTTAATTGAAAAGCATTTTTTAAATAAAATGTGTTTTTCCCCCCTCTGAAATAGCAAAAGCATCACAGACTGGCTGTACCTGCTCCAAATAAATAATAGTAATTAAATCAAAATATAAAATCAAAATAAATAAATGATATAAAACAAAATCAAACCAAAGAAAATAAATCTTATTAAAGTTATGCAGGCACACATTTAACAATAATTCTCAAGTGACAAATAAACTAAATAGATCAAAACTCCATACACATGGAGTTAATCCTGATGATTCCTGAGGCGCCTTTCGTCATGACACTCGCTTTTATTTTCTTTGGTTTGATTTTGTTTTTTATAATTTATTTTATTTAGTTCGATTTTTTATTTTTATTTAATTACTATTATTTATTTAGAGCAGGTACATCTGTGTGTGATGCTTTTGCCATTTCAGAGGAAAAAAATAAGTGTATTTAATTAATAATTTTTGTTTCAGTCCACCATAGAATTTTGTTGTTTGGTCTATGAAAAAAAAATGTTAGTTGTGAAATGGTTGAGTATTAACAAAATAGTTTTTTAAAAGTTCAAATTATACTTTATCCATTTGTTGTGTCAAATGATTAACAATATAAATTAAATAAAGCTTTAAACAAAAATAATAATAAAATTAAAACAAAATTTGAACATTTGATTGAATTGAAAAGCATTTTTAATAGTAGTATATTGTCTTTTGTTAATAGGACAAATAATTATTATATTTTATAATATTTGATAGATATATATACATACAGGTGAAATTCGAATATCGTGCAAACGTTATCATTTTGATAATTATGGCTTACAGATTATGAAAACCCCAAATTTAAAATCTCAGAAAATTAGAATATTACATGAAATCAATACAAAAAAGGATTTTAAATACAGAAATGTCGGCCCTCTGAAAAGTATAATCATGCATATGTATATAGTTATATATACTAAATATATTAGTTTCACCTTTTAATTTGATTTACTGAATTACATGAACTTTTGCACAATATTCTATTTTTTCGAGTTTCACCTGTATATAAAGCTACACACAACTATATGTATATATATATACACATCTTAAACATATCTTTAATTAAATCGTTTAAACAAATATTCATAATAGCATTGTTTTAAACTTTGAAACGTTCTAAAACACAGAAGTAGCGCAATGCCTGGCCACGCCCACTTCCGGCATCAGACTGTTAGGCTGGCGCTGTCGTCCTCACACTGCTATGACGTATGGTTCTGCGGTTCTGCAGTCGGACCTATAAATGGCCAAAATCTAAATAAAGTAATCTTGCATTCAGGGGCATATCCATATTTTTTGTTCAATAAAATTCTCTCTTCAATAAGAATGCCCAGTCCTCTAAATATTGAAAATAGTTGTTCATGGCTGACATAAAATAAAAGCTACATAATGGATTTCGATGTGTCCCACCCCAAATTCTTGTTCCAATAGGAAATATGTCTATATATAATGTGATTTTCAGATATATTCTTATAGATGCAGAGATGACAAATTATGCATATCACTGGGAAAAAGCACAATGATCATGTGTGCCCAAAATGGTCTTTAAGATGGATCTGACACTGGTACCACATTGTTGCTATGCAACAAAAATAGCAATCTGATGTGGGAGCTGTGCATACATAAACTCTGCAAAAAATACACGTCTGGTTTTGAATGGCAGTCAATGGGAAAAGATGCTCTTTGCATCCAGACGGAGATACAGCATTGCTAACCAGCCAATCTTTGACCCTTTTTGTAAGCTAATCATACGAAGATCCTGATCTTACAACATTCTTCTTATAAAAGAGTTTTTTTTTTTTTGTACTAGACTCAAAATATTGCCATTGCCATTAAAAATATTGCAAAAATAAAATAGTGGTAATTTTTCTGATAAAATTTGTGATTTAACAGGTCACAAAGCTAACAATTAGCTATTTTAATATGCATAGATATGCAAGTAACTCACATAGTTTAGTTCACAAATTTAATTTAGTTTTTTATCTATATTTTTTTAATTGAACGTTTGAGGTCGGTAAGATTTTTAAACGTTTTTGAAAGAAGTCTCTTCTGCGCACCCGGCTGTATTTATTAGCTAAAAAACTGTAGTAATTGTGAAATAGTATTCTATTTTTTACATTCTATTGTAATGCATTTTAACATGTCATTCATATTTATGCTGGCATAGCTGAACTTTCAGCATCAATACTCTTCATTCTTTGATCAAAGTTCAAAAGAGCTTTAAAAATAGAATAAATGTAATTTTTATTATTATTTATTTGAAATAATTCTTTTGTAAAATTCTTAATGTCTTTAATGTCACTTTTAATCAATTTAATGCATCCTCGCTTAATAAAAGTATTAAAAAGGTTTTGCTGTGCTTGTTTGTAGGGGAGCATAATTTGGACACAATCTTTGTCATTTATCTCTCAATATGACTATAAAGTAATAATAATTATTAGTAGTGGTACTACTACTATTAAATAAAAACAAAATAAATATTACTGTTGTAATGTTTCAGTGTAAAATATAAAATTGAGTAAGAGGTTTTTTTTTTTTTTTTAACAGTACAACTGTAAAATTACAATACTAATATTTATGGCAGTCTAAATTCATTTTCAAACATTAAACCAAACTTTTTGGTTTAATGTTTTTGGTTTATTTCCACCATTTTGGTGGAAATCTGAAGGAAGCCCTTAAAGCTTATTTTTTTGTGTTTGACAAAAACCTGTTTATAAGTGTTGCTTCATTACAAGTTTGGGAAAATTATTGGCGCATCTTGCCTGTTCAAAAAATGCAAGTTGTAAGCAACCGTGCAGAGATTAGGGGTGTGCGATATTGTCAAAAAAATGATATCTCGATATTTTCTGGGATTTTGTCGATAACAATGATTAGACATACAGGTGAAACTCGAAAAATTAGAATATGGTACAAAAGGTCATTTATTTCAGTAATTCAACTCAAAAGGTGAAACTAATATATTATATAGACTCACTACATGCACAGTGAGATATTTCAAGCCTTTATTTGTTATAGTTTTAATTATTATTGGTGTTTTTAAGCCATAATCATCAAAATTATAACAAATAAAGGCTTGAAATATCTCACTTTGCATGTAATGAGTCTATATAATATATTAGTTTCACCTTTTAAGTTGAATTACTGAAATAAATGAACTTTTGCACCAAATTCTAATTTTTCGAGTTTCACCTGTATATTGTTGAGTGTGTTATTGTGCTGGTATTGGCAGATTTAGGGCTGCCGTGGACAGCTGACTCCTAAAGTTTTTGATATTTTTCATTTTCTGTGCGCTGGTTAGTGACAGAAATAAAAATTTCAAATAAGTTTAAATTGATTTTTTCCTTTTATCTGCATTTTTACCTTTATAAGGACAGTGTAGAAGCGAATCATTAAGCATTGCTTTGACTTCTACCGTCGGGTGGCTAGTATCAACAAGCAGTCCAGTAATTCCTCTTTGAAATCGTTTATTTTCGTATATTTTAGTTTATTTTAGTTATCGTTTTGAACGGCATAAACACAGCCGTCAGCACATTTACATTGCTGTTGAAAACTGGTTCGCTCCCCCTGCTACTAGTTAAATATGTGTATATATAAATATAATAATTTAATAGAAATAAGCCCATACATAAAATACAAATAAATCAATATTTATCATATTGAACATTAAAGTGGTCGTAACAGGCCGTTTTTTTGTTTCAAATTTCAAAATGTTTTGATGTTTTAAAAATAAAACATTGACAATATATCCACCTTATTTCTGCGCCCCATGACGCTTTGCGCGAATTATGGGTGTAACTTCCGTTAAGCTGTGCACAATCAGTGAAAGGCTCGCTCTATGAACGCAATGCGTTAAAAAAGTGTGTTAAAAAACAATGAGATGACATTAATCGACTCACCCTTCAACCATCGAACATTAAAATAAAATTGAAAAGTTTAAAAGAATCAACAAGGTACTTTCAACAGACCAAAAATAGCCCCATAAGCGCGAGTCTTTGGTTAAATATCACTGTAGTAGTCTAATATATATCTGTATTGTTTAACAAGCCTTAATAAAAAATGTTACATTCTTAACTTCAGCATTACGTGACACTATATCAAAGTGATTTCCGTCATTTTGACAGATTATAAATTGCATTTACCTGTGAAAACAAACCTGGAAAGAGACGTGAGGATTTGAGGAGAATAACGAGAGATTCTTTGTGCATTCCAGTGAATTATTAATGCAATATCGTAAATTAAATTCGGGAGAACAGACCATAAATGTGCCGTATATGTTTTCCTTATTCATAATTTTACAGCGAATTGCAAAGGAAAAAATAAAAATGAGGAAAAGAAAGCAGCGACCGAAAGAGCTCTTGCCATAGATATTCTTGTTATAACGTCACGTTAAAATACCAAGTATAACGTTATTCTCATGATGTCTGAAAATAAATCATGAAGGAAAATTGACAGCTCATCCAGTGACGGATCAGCTTTATTTGTAGGGCAACCTAATGATTTGAAATGATTCGTTTTAGCCTTTTTGAATGGAAGTTCCCCAAACCGGAAGTGCCGCCCATAATTCAAAACGCAGTAAGGTGGATACAATTATTTTAAAATTGAAAAGATGCTTTAAATGTGAAACTAAAACCACCAGTAGGTGGCGGCAAGTGACTGTTAATGAGCGAGTAATTGAGTCATTAATTAAACCGATTCGTTCAAACAGAAACGAAATATTTGACTTTCTTATTGTGTGAGTCATTGAATCATTCATTCAGTTGATTCGTTCAAACGGACTGATTCATTCAGTAACGAAACGCCGCTGTGTTGAGATTGAGAATAGCCCAAAAAAAGTCTTGCTAGCGTTGTAGTTTTCAATCGTGAACCGATTTGTTCCCTTGGTTTTTATGTTTTCTGTTGCCTAAAGTACAATAAACCTCTTTGATGTGATGTAACAATTATAATTAATTTGTAATCACTAAGTGCATGCATATTAATTGTATTCATTATATGTTACAGTATTGATTCCTCTGAAGAATGGGAGCCTCTCATACGTTCAAAACTAAAGAGGAACGCATCCTCCTCGCCTTCGTCATCCTTACCACGACGAAGAGGACGACCACCTAAAAATGCGTGGAGTCCTTCCCCGACGGCACCAGTGATGGACAGCACACCTAAACACAACCCAGCTTTCTCTTTACCTCGACGGAGAGGCAGACCTCCTAAAGACAAATCTAAAATCAAACTCTTTCCTAAACCCTCCTCGTTTGCCACAATAGTCCCTAAACCCCCACCTTTTGCCACACTGATCCCTAATTCTGCATCCGGCATTAAATTCAGCCCTAATTCTACATCCACGTTTACACTTGGCTCTAATTTCACTCCTATAACCCTTTCAAGTCCCACATCCTCCATTAAACTGAGCCCTAATTCGACACCCATACTCATCCCGAATGCCACATCCACTTTTAAACTCAGCCCGAACTCCTCATCCGCTTCGAATCCGGCACCGATAGCCACACTCGTCTGCACACCCACATCACCGGGGCGGCTGTTAGACGGGGACGCCAACGAGATCAAGGCGGTGAAGGAAGAGGAACTATGGGAAGAGAAGTGAGTAAACATAAATGGAGATTTTTTTTTCTTTTGATTTACAGGTGTAATGGGACCCCAGACACATTTTAGTTATTTATTAATTTTTGTCATTGAGTAATTTTTTTGAAATAAATAATACATTTAGTCAGCAATAGGGTTAGGTTATCGTTTAAATTTTACGGAAGCGTATATTGCATTCACTTGAAAAAAAAAAATCTACTCTTTTTTTCCTGAATTAACGAGTTAATTATCTCAGAATTACGAGAATTTTTCATGGAAAAAAGTTTTTGCTCTGTTTTTCTGAATTAATGACTTAATTATCTCAAAATTATGAGTAACTCGTTAATTCAGAAAAACAGAGCAAAAACTTTTTTTCATGAAAAAATATCTCGTAATTCTGAGATAATTAACCGTTAATTCAGAAAAACAGAGTAGATTTTTTTTCCTCAGGTGAATGCAATATACGCTTCCGTAGAATTTTAATGATTCCGATTTCAATTCTGTTTATCGATTCCTAATTTCGATTCTAATAAGGTAAAAAGTAGGGCTGTAATCTCCCAGTCGATTTATTGGTCGACGCGTTCCGGCTCGACCAAAATTCTGATTGGTCGATCTGTTGCCGTGTTAATTTCATCAGGTGGAAAGCACTAATTGCTAATGGGGGTGTTTTCAGCGCACCCCTGTTTCACAGGTAACAGTCTGTCTTCAGAACACCCCCCTGTTTTTACTTTTTTTGGATTAGCCCAACCCAACGCCTAAACCTAATCTGTGATTGTGCCAATCTGTCATTCACCACTGTTTGTATTTGTTTTGAGCCTATGCTTTATTTTTCAGTTATGCACTTTATTTAGTTTCTGCTCTCGTCTTGATCTGGTTTGTTTAATAAATATTTTTTTTTTATTAAAGGACATGCACAGAGCGCCTGAAATTATAGTGTCTGTCAGTTATTATAACATATGACAAAAACAATTGTCTAAATTATGTCGCATATTCCTCAACAGTGCTGATATCACTAGTTGACATAGTACTATTTTTGGAAATCATAGGCTATAATATTGCGAGTGGCACGTGATGCAACGCTGTCAGAGCCGACAGACTCGAGTGTGTCATTTCAGTGCAAAATAATTAGGTCAAAAACGATTTAGTATACTGCAAATAGCCTACTAATTTGTATGTTTATTTATAATTCATTTATTCGGACAAGGCTACAAAGTACTGCACAGCTAAATAATCTAACTTTTTTTAACGTTTTTATTTTTATTTTTTCTAGTTGAAATTTCAGGACTTCAGTCGACCAAGATTTTCTTTGGTTGATTACAGCCCTAGTAAAAAGAAAAACTTAAATATCATTCACTTTTAGTCTTATTGCAAAACATTTAATTGTAGCTGAATATCATGAACAAAAATGAACAGGCTAAAGAACACTTACACAAGGAGCGTTTGCCTGTGGTTTTAAAATAAATACCATAGAAAAACAACTAGCCGAACTAATTTCACGCTTTATTAAAGACAAGTAAACACTCAGTGATTCAAAAAGAACAAATAAAAAATTGCAGCAATCGCAGCAAATAAATACAACTGAGCAAAGATATGATTGAAATAAAGTGTTTTAAGATTTTCAGATATTCAGGTACAGAAACTGTAATCAAATGTAAAATAACACTGCAGTTTATAATAAAATATACATTACAAATATAGTTACTAAAGTTATTAAGTCAAAATGAGTGAGTCTTTTGTTGTTTGATTAGTGTAATTATAGAGACGGCAACAGGAATATTAGTGCTGTCACTTTAAGAGCTGCACGGATCCAATACACTGATACACACGCCTGCAGCACAGAAAACAGCGCACGAGTCGACTCACGCTTGAATGGTTTAAAGTCATATTGAAACGCTCACAAAGGAATCGATAAGAGGAATTGAAATTTTTATTTTATAGCAAGTATCCGATTCCAGATTTGGAATCGATTTTCAATTCCCAACCCTACTAGGGCTGTCACTTTACGTTCGAAAATCGATTGCACTATCGATCGGACCAACCAACGCGCCGTTATTTGTTGCGTAGTGACGTGTGTGTGTGTGTGTGTTCAAGTAAGCCAGAAATGCGCAGATTCTGCCCATATACGCTGTATTTAATATATCATGAGGACTCACGAGTTGCGTATTTGCGCTAAATCTGCGCAGATTTGTCTTAAACGAACTTCCCCTGCAAAGTGAGTAAACACAGAAACACGCCAGATTGGCTCGTGATTTGACAGCGTTTCCCGCCAAAGTTCATTTTTTCCCGCATTTGGCGAGTTAGCGGGTGTTACCTAATCTCAATCCTTGAATGTTGCGCTCCTGTTTGTCATTGTGCATGAAACCTCACGCCAATATATCATCTGAAATATTGCTGACTTGTGCGTCTCAAGCGCCCTCTTTACGCTCGTCCTAATGCCTGTTAGGTGTCCATGGATTTGCCTGTATTTGGTGTTGAAAATGGAAATGTCTTTAGACATGGAAAATCGGTTTTACAATCGATTCAATGAACACTTATGTCTCAAAAATCGAACAGGATTTTTTTCACAAAAGTGACAGCCCTAAACCCTATTCAGCAAGGATGCATTAACTTGACAATAAAGACAATTATAATGCTGCAGAAGATTTTATTTTGAACATTAAGGAATCCTGAAAATAAATGGATCACAGTTTCCCATTGCAGGATTAAATTACATTTTAAAATATTTTAAACCAAGCAGACAAGATTTTTGACCAAATAAATGCATGCTTGGAGAGCATAAGAGACTTCTTTTAAAAACATTAAAAAATTGTTCTAATTTCAAACTAATGATTGTAATGCGAGCATGCATATGACGTGTGTTTGGTTTGTGTTGCAGTGTGGATGCTCCTGAAGAATGGCCAGTTCCACAGGAAGAAAGCCTTGAGGTTTCAGAATCACCGAATGCAAAGAGGCAGCGACTCTCATCCACATTCCCTTCCACCGCCATGACACAACAGAGACCCTTAATACACACCTCACAAACTACCCCTAGTCCTCTGACTGAACTTGCACCCATAGCCACTTCGGATCATGCAACCACTTCTCAAATGATCTCTATACTCAGCTTTCAACCCATTCCCACAACCAGTGATGAACCATTGACCTCTATACCCATCCCAAAACATGAACCCACCCCTAATCCTGCACCCATCCGGCCTCGGGTCGACAGCGACATCAACAGTGACCATGATGTTGTCTTTCACGACAGCGATGGGATCAGTGATTCAGGAAGGGAAGAGGAACTGTGGGAGGAAGAGTGAGTAAGGAAGTCTTGCATTTTTTGTAGTTTTATTATGTAATTATGATTTACTCACACCCTCATGACTTGGATGGCATTTTTCTGGAGGTTCAGCAGAATGTCTGAGGGGTCATTAACACTGAACAAAAGGTTTCAAGATATGTTTTTTTTGTCCTTGCATAATTGCATTACATGTTTTGCCCCCCACAATAAAAACTACAGAGCTTTTATCATAAAACTTGTAACATTTAAATATCATCTTACTAAGACTCAGTGTGTGCCTCTGAATGAATTAAGTGTTTTTTTCCCCTTCAAGTATAAGCTTCATATTCTCTCATTTGAGCCATAAAAGCTTGATTTATCAACAAACATGCAAATATATTTTAAAATTTTTATTATTATTATTATTTTTAATAAACTTCCATAAAAAAATGTGGACTATTATTTCACAGGGCTCACCATCAAGTGGTGGTGTTTTTTTTTTTTTTTGATTAAATATAATTTATAATGAACCAATATTCCCATCAGTGTTCTTTCAGCTTTTACATACTTAAATCTGCAGATTTTTTATATTTACCCTAGGGTGTGCGTGTGCGTCATCTTTCATTTTAAGGGCTTAATCAATAAATTAAATGATAAGGTAATAATAAGACAATATTGGGCTGTTACCAATCAAATTAAATAATTTAAACTGCAAAATTTCAACCGCAATAAATAATGTTATGAGCTTGATGTTTTAAATTTTTGTAAGAAATGTTGTAAAAAATGCAATGATACTTTTAAACATGAAACTAAACCAGTAGGTGGCGGCAAGTCATTTAATAAGTGAGTCATTCATTCAACTGATTCATTCAAAATGCTGAATCATTCAGTAACAAATCGCTGCTGTTGCTTTGAGAATGCGCAATAGTTCTGCTTTGTTAAACTTTTCGTTTGCGAAACAAAACCAGTCAATATTGTGTCTAAAATGTAAGTGACTTAATATTTACTTGTTTATTCAACTATAAAATCAATGTAACTGTTGCAGTCACGATAATATTTGACAAATATAGAACAATAATAGAAGAACAACTGTTAAAATACATAATATAAACAATCATCTTATGTACATTATGTATCTAACAAGTGCCTGCAGAAGGCGCCAACGGCCTGATGTTGTTACACTTTACAGCAGATAAAATCCTTGTTTAATATTTGCCAAACAACATTTAATCCAAATGTTTACTTAATCTTTAATACTTGGACACATCTTTACAATAGAAATGCTACAGCCAGTGTGATTTCTTGAACAAGAAAATGTGGACATCAAAACACTCAGAGCGAGGGACTTTTATTTTGAAATTTCAATGAACAGTTTGCATATTAAGAAACATAATGATGTATTCTCTGTATTGTGCGTATGCTTATAAATTATTTACCTTTCAAATCTGATGAAATGGCGCACATTGCGTTCCCAGATCAACGTTACAAACAACCTATACTCGCAGCATTTGCATAGATGGAGTTTGAGATGCTCCACGCATGTAAATGATAACAGTTTGTGTGGAGCAGCATTTACTGTGAACAGAGCCGCTCTGAGACGCATGCAAATAATTAAAGAGCATATTAAACCGGCAGACCATATATTTATTTAATTGAATCGCAGTCTGTGAATTCACAATAGCACTATGCTATAGTATGGTTTTTAAATGGTTTTAATCTATCCAGCCTTAGAATATGGTCTAATAATGCGGTTCATGGATTCTCGTCCGTGGAATGAGCCACTTCCGGTATTTTGCCAGTTACCCAACACAGGGAAATCGAGTTCTCTAATTTAGTCGAGGAATCGTGACAGCAAAAGATTTCCCAACGAAAGTCTCTCAAAGAGACAGGCGTGAATCTCAAAAGCACAATCTTGCTGCCAGAAATATCAATCGCCGTTTACACTGAATGTAATAAAATCAGAGTCATTCTCGCGTTTCGATGCTGCCTCCGTTTTTTTTTTTTTTTTTTCGTCTCTGAAGTTTTAATCAGGCAAATTTTCCCATCGGGACAAGCGTAATGTCGAGCCCTGTTTTATATGTCCAGCTTTACAGTGTTAACCATGTTTACTGTTGTTGTTGTAACCAGTGTGTGGGTCCATGCACATGTCATGGATTTGTTTTGTGTTACAGTGTTGATTCTGAGGAAGATTGGAATATTCTACTGGAAAGTTCACCTGCTCAATCACAACGGAGATGTGAACCCCCTACACCTACCTCACCACAAGGCAAACTCACTGTTTCCACTTCCGAATCATTTCCTGAAGCCACAGCCATCACTGAAGCCACCATTAAACCTGCCCCTGAAGCCACCATTGAACCTGCCCCTGAAGCCACCATTGAACCTGCCCCTGAAGCCACTTCCACAACCCTTAATAATTTCACTCTTGAAGCCACACCCATCCCTTGTCCAGCACCAACCTTACCGCGACGGAGAGGCCGGCCCCGTAAGCATGCTTTAAAACCCACCCTCACACCTGAACCTACCTCTGAACCCGCTTATCTAACACCGGCTACTGATCCGACTCCAATAGCCATCTCTGATCCCACCCTAACATCAAGTTTGGAGCCTGTGTTCTCCACCAACTCCGAACCCAATCCAGAACCCACATCTACCTCTGAAGTTATCCCTCAACCGACGACTTTAGAGAGATTAAAGCCCGCTACAACTTCTTCACTGAGTCAAGCCAGAGGCAGGTCCTCATCTGCATTGGATTCACCCTGGGTGAAAGTAGAAAATTACAGTAAGCCAGATAAGTGGCTTGACATCAACGATGAGGATGAGGAACCGGTACTACCGAATTTCTCCCCTAAGCGTCCTCCAGGTCCGCAGCTCATGACAGACTCAACGTACACACCCTTACAGTTATTCCAACTGTTTTTCACCAGCTCTACCATCAAGACAATCGTCAGAAACACCAATAGCAATGCCGAAAAGAGGGCAAAAGCTGGAAAGAACCCAGAAAGAAGTACCTGGGTACCTCTAACCGTAGCCGAGTTTTACTCGTATGTGGCGTTAGTAGTCTACATGGGTCTAGTGAAAGTGAAGTCTATTGCGGACTACTGGGCTCAAAAGCAAATGTACAATTTCCCCTACCCACAATCCGTCATGTCCCGAGCAAGGTTTCAAGCCATCTCCTTGAATCTTCACCTTTGTGATCTTCAGGAAGATGAGGAGAACAACAAAAAGAAAGGCACCCCAGGTTATGACCGACTGCTCAAAATCAAGCCCCTGTATACAGACGTTCTTTCAGCGTGTAAGAAACACTTTCACCCCAACAGAGAGATTTCGGTGGATGAGAGAATTGTCGCTACCAAAGCAAGGATGGGACCAAAGCGACGTATGAATGACAAACCAACCAAATGGGGTTACAAACTCTTCGTTCTTGCCGATTCGTTGTGTGGGTACACCTGGAATTTTTTTGTGTATGAAGGAAAGACGTCTACGTCATTGGGTAAAGGCGTCGGGTACGATTCGGTAATGAGACTCCTCGATCACAAAGACCTCGGCAAAGGTTATAGGTTATACACAGACAATTTCTACACCACCCCGACTCTTTTCTTGGATTTGTTGCAAAACAGTATTCTCGCTTGTGGCACTTTGCGTCAAACCTCCAGTTTACCGGAGACCAACAACCTAAGCGAAAGATCTGAAAGAGGATCCATCCGCTGGTGTCGACAAGGTCCTCTTCTGTTTGTCAAGTGGATGGACATGAGAGAAGTCCTCATGTGTTCAACCATTCACAAGGCTTTCACGGAGGATACAGTCACCAGAAACGCCAAGGGTGTCGATGGTGTGTGGAAAACACGTCCAATCCCTGTTCCCTCTGCTGTGAAGGACTACAGCAAATATATGGGAGGTGTTGATCTCTCGGATTGCCTTATAGAGTATTATAATGTCCTCCACAAGTCCACAAATTGGTACAAGGCCTTCTTCTTCCATTTTCTCGATGTCGCAGTGGTCAACAGTTTCATCCTCCACCAACATTTGGCGGAAGCTCAGAACAAGACCCCTCTCACCCATAAATTGTTCAGGGAAGCACTTGTGTCAGAGTTGGCAAGTGTTGGCCGAAGCAAAAATCCTTCTTCACCTGCTCCCAAAGATGCCTGGACATCTGCATCCAAAGAGTCCAACCATGAGTTCACCATAAGAAAGTCGGCACATGTGCCTTCCAGCCCTGTCGAATCGAACATGTACTCGCCATCCGACACAGAGTCGCCACCCTCGCCCGCACAGACGGAGCAATGCTATCCGGAGTATTTCGGTTCAGATGCTTCGCATGGGAGGAGATTGTGTGTCATGTGCAAACTACAAGGAAATAAAGTCAAGACTCCGATTTACTGCTCCCACTGCAAGGTGGCATTGTGCTTCGTTTCGTCACGTAATTGCTTCAGGAAATGGCACATAGAGGGACACGTGGAAGATTCGTAGACATGTTGCATGTTTGGTGGTTTTTTTTACCATTTTTTCATTTTGTATAAACTTGTTACTTGTATAGGTATGACTGTATTAAATACAACTAAAACGATATAGTCTCTTGTTTTTCTTGTATTTATTATACAGTGCATGCATGGGCACTGCTAAAATCCAATATTCATTTTCAAAAGAAATGTTTACTGGTATTTAAAGACAGAGTCTTTTTGTACATTTAAAATACCTTGTATCACAGTTCAATGTGCTTGATTATAAGTTAGTATAAATTTATTTTTATATTTTCCATTTTTTATTTTAATATTAGTTAAAGTTTTAGTAATTTAGTTGTTTGACACTTTTGTTTGTATAGTTATTTTTTTTAAAGTTTTTATTTTTTTATTTTAGTTTAACTAAATGAAAGTGAGAAATGCCTTGGGAAATCTAGTTGATAAAATGTCTAGTTGATAATGATAAAACGTTTCCATTTACGTGATTTCAGTTTTGGTTAACTATAATAAAAGTTTAAATTGATCATAATTTTTGAAGTTCTGTTTGACGTTAGTGGCACAAAAATTACAAACTTTGGCTTTAATGAGAATTATTATGTTATTATGTACGGTTTGTTTTGCCATTCAAGATTCATCATCATGAATAGCTCTTTTTATACTTTTCCCATTTTAATTCCCAATTAGCTTTAGGTAAAGCACACATTATGACAGAATTCATGTATTATGACATTGCTCATACATTTTTAATGGTCATTGGTGTTTGTTGATTTAAGTCAAATTTGTGCACTCATTTCAAAACTCTTTTGGAGATACTTTAGGAAAACCTGTCAGGTAGGTATTTTCACAACCTTGATTTATCACTTTAATTATAATTGACTATGACTGAGTTAAAGCGACAGTTCACCTAAAAATGAAAATTAATTCATTAATCATTAATTGCCCTCCCTCATGTCGTTCCAAACCCGTAAGACTTTCGTTCATCTTCAGAACACAAATTTCATCTTTATGATGAAATCTGAGAGTTTTCTGTCCCTCCATTGACAGCTACGCAACTATCACTTTGACGCTTCAAAAAGTTTATAAAGAGATCGTAAAACTAATCCATATGAATTGAGCGGTTTAGTTCAAATGGTCTGAAGAGACACGATCGCTT
The DNA here is from genome assembly GCA_029959095.1 of Rhinichthys osculus. Classification (NCBI taxonomy): domain Eukaryota; kingdom Metazoa; phylum Chordata; class Actinopteri; order Cypriniformes; family Leuciscidae; genus Rhinichthys; species Rhinichthys osculus. The sequence goes on from JARWKJ010000012.1 coordinate 25,525,512, forward strand.
TACACGATCAGTCTTTTATTCACATATAAACATTGATCAGCGTAACACACGAGAATGAATCTCATTGGTTCTCACACGTCAAGCGAACATGCTTAAAGGGTTAGTTCACCCCAAAATGAAAATGATGTCATTAATGACTCACCCTCATGTCGTTCCAAGCCCGTAAGACCTCCGTTCATCTTCGGGACACAGTTTAAGATATTTTAGATTTCTTATGCTTTTCGATGCTTTAAAACTTTCTAACTAACCCACTGATGTCACATGGACTACTTTGATGATGTCTTTATTTCCTTTCTGGACAAGGACAGTATACCGTACATACATTTCCAATGGAGGGACAGAAAGCTCTCGGACTAAATCTAAAATATCTTAAACTGTGTCCCGAAGATGAACGGAGGTCTTACGGGCTTGGAACGACATGAGGGAGAGTCATTAATGACATAATTTTCATTTTTGGGTGAACTAACCCTTTAATTTACTCACCCTAATGCCATCCAAGATGTCCATGTCTTTCTTTCCTCAGTGGAAAATAATTTTTTTTTTTGAGGAAAACATTTCAAAACATTTTTCTCCACACAATGGACTTCAACGGTAAACCAAATTGTTGAAGTCCAAATCAATGCAGTTTCAAAGGGCTTTAAAGAGCTTCTGCACGATCCCAACTGAGGAATAGGGGCTTATCTAGCGAAACCATCAGTCATTTTCTAAAAAAAAAAGAAAATGTATATACTTTTTCACCACAATTGTTTGTCTTGTGCTGGTCTGTGATGTGCCTGGCATTACCTAATCACGTTGGAAAGGTCACTCTGGACGTAGGCGGAAGTCACACCCCATTGTTTTAAACATCTAGGATACGCACATGAAAGGACCAATAAACTGACACAAAGACATAGATATGTCATTCAACTCAATAAAATTTGAACTATCCTCCTTCTCCACGCTTGTAAACAATGGGGAAGTACTTCCGCCTACGTCCAGCGTGACCTTTCCAATGTGAATACGACCAGCACAAGACGAACAATGAGGTGTCCCTTTAATCCCTGCAAAAAAATTGATGGATTTTATATAGTGACGGATTAGTCATCTGCAATTTAAAGTTGTTGAGGCACAAAATTATCTAGAAAAGCTTTGTTGCAGATTTATTTTAGTTTGAAAAACAAATCCATCTTTAAACTATAGTAACCGTTACAATATATTGAGCACATTTCATTATTTAGACCATCATCTGTATTTGTCTTGTTTTGTTCTCTTGTTTACATTTCACTTGTTTGTGTTTTATATTTCATAGTCCCTGCGAGCGCTATGTTCCTCAGATCTTAAACCCTACATCATCTTCATCAGGCCTTCTCCTCCTCTTCCTCAGGAGCGATTCTCTTCCCTGCTGGCCAGAGGAGTGAAGAAACACATGGTCTTCATGTTAAACATCTTTTTCCAGATAGCAGTCAAACGTTTGACACATCTACTCAATCTTAATCTCTTCATAAAACTAAAAGTGATGCCATCTTTCGTTTCTCAAAGAAACTTTCAGTGATCACTCTTTAAAAGAACTTGAGGAACATTTTAATAATCTAAAGAACATTTTGTTGAATAGAAAGTTTCAATGATTGTTCAAGGTTCGTCATGGAACCATCCAATAAAGAACCTTTATTTTTAAGAGTGTAGGTAATTATTAACAACTTAATAGTGACTTTAAAAAAAAAAAAAAAGGTAATTATGTAGTGACCAAAATATGTTACACAAATAGAAATGGTGCATCCTGGGATACTTTTTAAATACAAATGAACAGGTTCACATGTATGATGGACACTATCTGATCCAAATCCTCCTTTTAAAGATATTTTCTAAAAAAAAAATGCATGTGTAGAAACTATTTATTTTTGTCTTGAATAAGAATTTCGAGCATTTAAGCAGGAGCCTTTAGTTAAAAATACTTTTGGAATTAAATGAATGTACTGTATTTCAATGTTTTTTTTATTTTATGTAACATTTTCTATTTTTAAGGCATTTTTTGGTATTAAATTATATTTATGGAATAGCTCTGATTATGACTTTTTGAGCATAGCCCTGAAAATGACATTTCCAACTTAAAGTGTGGTAAATCTTGAATGCTTTGGAGCACTCACTTAAGTTTGGTCTCTTTTAAAGACGACACTTGGCAGATTATTGTTAGAGTGAAAAAAAGGTTAACTTTTTTTTTAAATCTTTTTAAAATTTTATATGAAATATATATTTCCCAAAACACATTTTACTCTAAAACTGTGAGGAAATCAAAGCCATAAATCTAAGCAAGTTGTGCTCCAAATTTGAACTTGATATCTCAAAAAATGAGCTTTCAGTCAGATTGTGTTTAGCAGCAGTACCAAACTGTGTCCACTAGATCAAATTCGTTTTTCATTTTTGACCACAAATAGTTTTTTTTTTACCGCTAATAGTTTTTTTTACCGCAAAGTAATTTTTTTTGGAACCATTCAACCTTTTTGAATCATGTCCATGATTTCTTTTTTCACATAGCAAGTGCCAAAACCTTTACCAAGTTTCGAACCATTCTGATTTAATAATACTAAAAAAACGAGAGGGTTAAGATCATGAGAATTTCGCTTTACAATAAGGTTTCATTTAGTTAACTACATAACATAAACTAAAAATGAGAAATACTTAAAGCATGTATTATTCTTAATTAATATTATTAAAATCAAAAGTTGTATCTTTAATGGACCTGAGCTGACATGAACTAACAATGAACCGTTCTATTTGTTTTAACTAATGATAACAAAGATTAATACTGTAACAAATGTATTTCTCATTGTTAGTTAATGTTTTAACCTTATTAGTGTCCAAACCTTTGACTGCTAGAGCGTGTGTGTGTGTGTAATGGAAAAAAACTCTCTTTCATAGATTTTGACAAACCAACAATTCTGAAGTGTTTAATTGTGTTCCCTGTCCTGTGTCGTCCCGCAGCCCGAGGACGCGAGAGAGATGGTGGAGAAAGCCCGTGAGATGGAGCACACCTACGGTCACTTGTTTGATGCCGTCATCATGAACACTGAGCAGGAGAAAAGCGTCTCTGAGCTTCTGCGAGTCATTGATAAACTGGACCTCGAGCCGCAGTGGGTCCCTTCCGCCTGGGTCAGCTGAAATAAAACACTTTTAGTGGGAAATATGATGCATTTTCAGTGTTCAAGGCTAGAAATGTTATAATGAGGATGTATATGTATATATTCAAAATGACCTACTATAAAACTCATACTTTTTTTTGCCGTATGCATATTATGTACCATACGTTTATATGTGATGCAGCATCTGCTTGTTCAATATTTTTTCAAACATTACCCAAATTGGAATTAAAAGTCTAATTAACATAATTTGTGAGATTAGATTACTATATCATTCTCTTAGTAAACCATACTGAGGTCATCATGGGTCATGGCATACATACTATATATATATATATATATATATACGTATACTAGAAATCGTGCACAGTATGCAGTGTGTTAGATTTTCATTTCGAACATGACCGAGATGCTGCAATAGGGACCTTTCCATACGTTTTCTTGATTTCCGCAATGTTGTTTTATTACCATATTTTGTGTTTGTAGTATTTGACCTGTAACATTTCCATAACTTTAATAAAAAGCATAGAAATTCTAGAAATAATTTTTTTAATGTAGATGCATATGAAAGTATTTCTTAGTCCATATTTGTGAGCAGTTTCATAGAGAGTTAAATGAAAATTCTGTCATCATTTACTCACATTCAAGTTGTTTCAAACCTGTATGAGTTTCTTTCTTCTGCTGAACACAAAGGAAGATATTTCGAAGAATGTCAGTAACCAGACAGTTATTGGACCCCATTGACTTCCATAGTATCAATGGGGTCCATCAACTGTTTGGTTACCGACATTCGTCAAAATAAGTGTGTTCAGCAGAAGAAAGAAACTCATACAGGTTTGAAACAACTTGAGGAAGAGTAAATGATGACAGATTTTCATTTGTGGGAGAACTATTCCTTTAAGTCTGTTTCCATGTTCTTATATCAGTAAAGTGACGTATTATGACATTGTTGAATGTCTAATTTGACAGAGCCCAAGCCAAAACAAATGTTAAAATTGTTTTGAATTAAAAAAGACTACAGCGCAACATTTGCCTTCAGCCGTGAATCAACTTTGAATTTTCACTCTTGTAGTAAAAAAAAAAGTTGTTTTTTTTGTCAACGTGCATTTGCAACTCAGTTTAAGGGTACGTTCTCTAAACTCAAACGGCTCCACAGTCACCAGATCTCAGTCCAGTAGAGCAGCTTTGAGATGTGGAGGAACGAGAGATTCACATTATGGATGTTCAGATCCCGCAAATCTGCAGAAACTGTGTGATGTGATCATGACAATATGGAGCAAAATCTCTGAGGAATGTTTACAGCACCTTGTTGAATCTCTGACATGAAGAATTAAGGCAGTTCTGAAGACAAAAGCGGGTCTATCCTAATAAAAATGGCCTAATAATGTGAAATGTTGCAGAGGCATGAAAGGCTATGAACCTCATGCAAAATAATCAACAGCAAATGACCATTTACAATATTTATTGAAATTGAATTCACAGGAGCTTTAAGTACACGCTGCACGGAAGAGGCTGGGCGTGAAGAAGAATCTGGGCTGATGTTAGTCAGGGATTGTGTCAACATCACAGAGCATTCACACTAGCTAGTAGCTAATAAAGTAGATCGCACTGGTTTCACACACGCATGCAATAAGACTGGAACCAGAATGAGTGTCAGAAAATGTGCACAACTCCATGGAACGATCACTTGAATTCATTCATACACTTTAAACTGTATTTTACAGGTTTCTGTTCAAACATAAAAGCCATTACGCTAGATAAACAGTTTCTGGATTCAGACCTGCTCATTTTTGATGTTCTATTCACCCTAAACAAAACAAAAGTGACACAGCACCAACATATACACAAAACAAGAGCTTCCTCTTTTCACGAGACATGTAAAGCTCAGCCTTACAGGCACAGAATGAAGAATAAATATGACGCGGTGGCGTTGTGGGCTCATTCGAACAGCATGTCCTCGTCGGCCTCTACGGACAGCATGTTGGAGGGCTCTGAGATCGGCCCGAGCGCAGCCAAACGCTGCGCGATCTCCTTCTCCGTCCTCTCGCGGAGCTGCTTCTTCTTCTCCTGGATCTTCTTCAGCCTGAGATTAAAGGGTTGCTGGTTATTCTCAACATCTTCTCTATGACTCAATATTTCATTTGAGCTTCTAAAGGCATTCTATATATACACACATATATCTATAGTCAAACCAAAATGTATTCAGACACCTTCAACATTTCTCACATTATCTCAGTTTATTCGCTATAGTTTAGAAAATGGTAATAAAATATGACAAGAACTCAGAGTTCATGAACTCAGTTGATATTTCACTGGTTTTGTCCGTTCTTCTGTTAGACTCTCACAAATGAGTTATGTCGAATATCTGTCAGCTGTTAAATTTAACTACACAATTAGATGATACAAGTTTAGGTCAACCGATAACCAAGCAATGCTTCATGTTGTTCAGTCTGTGTGTAAAGGTCACATTAGTAATTAAAGAAAAAACACTTCAGCAAAACTAACATGATGAGGTCAAAGAATGATTGGTCCCAAATGTTTATACATTTTACTGGTAGTCACTGTATGAAGAATTTTTGGGTATAATATGTCACAGTTTACTTTAGTTTGCTCTCCTCACATAGATAAATGAACTATAGTGTCCAGCACCCACTAGTAAAACAATATCAAAAATTATATCTGGTGTCTGAATCATTTTGGTCTGACTGCATATAAATATAAACATAATACTACTGTTTGAAACATTCATATGTTAACATGCACTCGTTTTTGTCCATCCGTATTAATCTAATCCGATTTGAGATTCTGAAAGATCTGTTTTTGTGAACCCTAAATTTTGCTATTTGATTCATATTTTCATAGACTTGAGCATTATATGTATTCTGCATTAAACTTCCTCAAATGCGTTCAGAACCTGAGAAAGCCACCGCAATAATGTCCCTGGAAATATTTCTATATTTATTATATTATATTTAATATATTTCTAATTTTTCCCTTATATCTATATATTTAGTCAATATTCAGTATTCATATATTTTCATCTATTCATATATTTAGTAAATATTCAGTTTCTAGTGATGGGAAAAATGAATCTTTTTTGAAACTGAATCAATTGAACAAATTGCTTCGCAAAATGATTCATTGTTTTGAAACGCCACACACTGATCAAAACAGTGTAAATGCAACAAAAAATATGCATAAAAACACCTGATACAAACCAATCGCAAATGTTTTGCCCGAATTAACAAATCAGCAAATACATTAAATATTAAGAGTCTGTATAATACGTGATATTTTATTAATTTGTAGGCTAGGTTTTTTTGTTTTATGGAGAGCTTGGTTAATCCGGCCAATAAAGACACTATTAACTTCAACCCTTGCGTTTTATTATAGAAATGTGCCATTAAAAATTCTACAAATTTATAAAACTGATCCGAGATCAGACAAAACCTCTGGTCATGGGTTCATACATCATCGTGCCTTAGAGGCAAACCATTGAAATTTGTATCCGTTTCCTTGTTTACTGAAATCACGTGACTTTGGCTGTTTCATACACACTCTGAATCAGTGGTGGTTCGCACATATTTAGAAGATCTTATAAGACATAAATAAACATGCATGTCTGTATGAAGTAAAGCGTATGTAAATAGAGATCTTATTATTAAAGGGATACGCATCGCAGTATTGTGCACGTGTGCAAGGGCATTTTGAATCAGATTGAGAAAAGTAAGTGTTTACATGCTTCGCTTTTTCCTATTGATTCGATTATCTTTCAATCCAACTAAAATTTCATTTGTATCAATGAGGTGTTTACATGAAGTCAAGTCACATTTATTTCTATAGCGCTTTTTACAATACAGATTGTTTTTAAATCAGCTTTACAGAGATAACAGGAAAATAATGCAACAAAGCTTGTTTCAAGAAGAAAATAGCGTTACAGTCCAGTTTAAGTAAGTTGTTTTATACATATTTAGCCGCTCTGGAGTAACCGTGATGTCATCGTCCAGCTCAGTTCAGTTTTTGTATAATAGTGTCAATGCAGGCAGATCAATATTATTGTTGAATATTTAATTAAATGTTAAATTTAATGTCCCTCAGTTCTCCTCTGGCCAATGAATGAACAGTGTGTGATTATGATCCAGGCAGCATTACAGGTCAGAGGTCAGATTGGTTTGGAACAATCAGAATATTATCTAGCTCCATCTGGTGATGTAATCTAATCTACGGGTTATTTGTGCGCATATAGACCAATTTCGAGCCGACGTCACAGTTACGTCACGGCGCTAGCTGGAGGCAAAACAAACGGAAAACTGGAGGCGGCCAATACAAACCAGCACAGATTCGGCTACATAATAAGGAGCTTAAATTATTATTATTATTATTAAATGTCATGTTGTTGTGTTGTTGGGTGCAAGAATCGATGAAAAATGAATATGCTGTATCTGAAATTTTTTTAGTCTTCTCGGGGCTGGCTCGGCAGAACTGCGGATCGTACACACAAGTCGTGTACATGATCATTCAGCACACAGTTATAGACATCTAAAGATTTATATGCCCTCAGTTTCTCTTTACGCTCGGTTTCTCTATCGGATAGGTGTAGAAGTCAGGCCACTCAACCAGAGGTAGCGTTACCGTTAATCCTGTCAGATAGTCCATCCATTGAGTGAGCGTCTACAGTACGGGTCAGCCAATCTGGTTCCGTCTGTTAAAATTAACTTTTGCAAATAACAATCTCGGTCCTGGACACTGAGTGACCTTGCACATTAAGATAAAATCGGATTTTCTCCAGTCATTGTAAAAAAACAAGCTAACAAAACTTGCAAACTAGCGTTAGTGAAGCGGCCAGAGGGATCGTTCTGCCTCCACCTAAGCTCCGCCCACAAAAAAACCTCACCGTGTTTACTAACTGAAAAGGGGTCTATAGCGGTCTTATAAACTCTCTATATTGCACTGCAGTCTCACCTGTAGAATTCCTCTCGCTCCCGTTCATCCAGCTCCGTAATGATGTACGTCAGTGTGCGCTCGATCCTGGGAATAATCACTGAGAGGAAAAACACACAAGCATCACATGATCTACTTGTTTTATAAATTGGACCTATTATGCTTTTATTCCATGTTCATGCTCCCGACGAGCTGGATGGCGCCTTGTATGGCTGACACCGCCGTCGGTGTGTGAATGGGTGAATGTGAGGCAATGTAAAGCGCTTTGGTGGCCATTGGGTCTGTGAAAGCGCTATATAAATGCAGTCCATTTACCATTCATCTCTCTTAAGTGTGTAATGTTGCTGCTCCCTGAAACGCCTCCATTGTAGTCTTGAGTTTCTTCCGGGAACAAACACGTCACAATATTCCTCATTTAAATAATTAATACGCAGAATAAAGGGGCGGGGCCTGGTTGAGTTAGTTAGTAGTGTGTTGAAACTGGCGGTTATGGTAAGAGCTGGACATTTCCAAAACACACTCAAAGCGCTTGACCAATCATAACACACTGATCCAGCCGACCAATCAGAGCACAGTGTGCTTTTCAGAAGGAGGGGCTTCATAGAGACAGGAACTAAACAGGTATGTGTTTCCCGTACAACGGTGTAACTCGCTGCTTAACTACCATAGTACTATTCATCGTTGAAGAAATCAACTAGATAATCACGACTGTTTCCAGAAAACATTGTGTCGCAAATTGGTTGTTCAACCACGATGGTTAATGATGTCACACAGTGGAGTAATAACTTCTTTTAATGAATCTCTTTGAGATTGAATTAACGCTCGATGTTTTGCTATAAGACATGGCATCTGAGGACTATTTCTCATTTTTCTCCGTTTTTTGCTTTATTTCCAGATTCAATCATAGACTCGTTCTTACACTAGAGCTCGTTCACACATGCGCACTCTTCAAAAACGGTGCTTTAAATCTCTTGACAAACTAAAAGACGTAAATGACATTTGTATGTATTATAAATGAATGATACAGATTGTACTGAATGTCAGCTTGCTTATTTTGCTCAAGATAAGGATTTATTGAGTCCACATGCAGAACCGCCGCTCACTCTACGCACCAACTCCCACAGGCGGCACCATCTCGATTGCTCAAAAAATTGTAATCAAATAAAATAAAGATTTTATTCTACATTAATATTAACATAAATATATATATATATTTTTAAAATGCATTTTACGGTGAATTCCTGCATTCACGGCTCGCCCGCCCACACATTTGTGGCTGACTGCATATATGATCATAATTGATGGACAGGACAACAATGCCCGGGAAAAAACATCAGCAATCTGGCGCTGAGAAAAGAAAAAAAGCCCAAGATGAAGCCCGTGCATCACTTTTAGGTATGTTTACAAACCTGTGAAACTGTTTTGGCTGTTGACGTTAGTGAGGGAGATTAATTAAACGAGTTTAAGGCCGTTAAATAATTTCACCACCATCAACGCATCTGCCATATTCTCTCTGAGTTTGCATGTTGTGATGTTCACATGTTCTTGTTCAAGAAATTACAGTGACTGTAGCATTTAAAGAAGTGACTAAATATTAAAGATGTAGTGGACGTTTGAATTAAATGTTGCTTGGCTAATATTAAACAGGATTTGATCGTGCTGTAAGTGTAACAACACCAATCCCCAGGCCTTTAGCGCCCTCTGTTATGATACCTAATGTACATAAATGATGCTTATATTACATTACGTATTTTAACACTGTTATTCAATTAAACCATATGATTACATCCAATTATTATTGCCTCATTGTTATTATATAATGTATTCTAAGTGATTTTAAAGGTTTTTGTTCACTTAGGTCTATTTTTATTACCACAAAAATACTACTCAAATATTACTCTGAATATGATCTTAATTGTCAAAATAATCGACAGATTACTTGATTTGGATAACATTTGGAGGGGGGAGGGGCGACACAATACAATTGTGTCGAGAGCTGTCGTTCCTAACACACACTTTGTGTTGCTGTTTGCGAATGTTCGTTAGAACTATAGTTTCGGGAAACACCGACTCGTTGAACTATGCTGATAACGACAGAACTTGCGACCATAGTTGGATAACAATGCTTTCCAAACAGAGCGTTACTGACAGACTGGGAAAAGAGGAGCCGCAACAATGGAGAATATAAGAAAAATAACGCGTTTTTGAATATTCAAGCATTTAAACCTGTTCTAGTAGAGCCTAAAAACAAAACCAAGACTGTAAAAGGGCATAATGAATGAATGAATGAATGAATGAATGAATGAATGAATGAATGAATGAATGAAAGAGGCATTTATATGGCGCTTTCATATGTACTACCTTAAGCGTTTTACAATCATATCAGGGAATCTCTCCTCAACCTGATAGGTCCTACAAAAATATGTCCTTTTTAAAACAAGCCTGAGTGTGTATAGTCGTTCAGAGGATGATCTCACCGTGCTCGATGGCGTTCACACGGCGGTTTGTGATCTTGATGGCCTCGTCCAGCGTCACGAAAGATGTCTGTATGTGAATGAATCACAAAAGACACTGATTAAAAATATTGAAAAAACTGAGATTTCTCTCATATGGATATGGGTATACATGTTTAGCAGTGACTGGACCTGCAGCGAGGCCAGCTCTACGAGGAGCTCCACTGCTTTAGCGTAGTTCCTCTTCAGACGAGACAGCTGTTCTCCACCTCTGGCCAGACCAGTGAGCTCATAACCTACAGAACAAAATCAAACTCTGAGGATGATGATGATCACAATGACTTTCCCCACAGGTATTTCCTCTTAAAACATGAAGGGAACGGGATTCTTACTGTCTCCTCCCTCATGGTAATGCTCAAACACCGGAAGAGTGACTCCTGAGAACAAACACGGAAAAGAGAACGTAAAGATGATAGACAGACAGATTGTATAGTACATTTTAGATATATTTGCAGAATATATGAGTGGCTTCTGTGATTTACACTGTATGTCTCCCTTTAGCTGAACTTCCCATGAACCCGCGCCTGCATAACAACAGTCTTCTCTTCTCTGGCCTTCAACATGTGATAAATGTTCCAGAACAGATCATGCCACTATTAGGGAGAAGCTAGAAGATTTGATAAAACTGTGGATGAGCTCATTAAAAAGAGCTGGAAAGTACAAATGGTATGTTTTTGGAAAGACTGTGTGAAGATTTAAAGAAGAGGCAAACAGCTGTATACTGTATGAGGTCATTGGCCAAAAACAGCATAACATTTACGAGTGTAATTGTCAGATGTTCTGCATCTCGGCTTTGTTGTCTCCATTAATAAAGTCTAAGCTTTGATTTATTGCAGTAAGGGGAAAACTTTTCCTCCGACGACAGACAGACAGACAGACAGACAGATATATAGAACGATAGATAGATAGAACGATAGAACGATAGATAGAACGATAGATAGAACGATAGATAGATAGATAGATAGATAGATAGATAGATAGATAGATAGATAGATAGATAGATAGATAGATAGATAGATAGATAGATAGTAGGGATGTCCCGATCAGGTTTTTTTGCCCTCGAGTCCAAGTCATTTGATTTTGAGTATCTACCGATACCGAGTCCCGATCCGATACTTATATAATATATAAAAAAAGAATAAAGAAGAGAGAAAAAACAGATCCAGGATGTTCCTTATTTTTTTAATTTAATTCACCTTATTTTAACATTCAACAACTCTGTTAACAAACAGAGCACTTCTGTGAGGTAGCTTGAACAATCAAGTAATAACTAACATAAAATCTTCACTTTTGGACTTCAGTGCAACAGTAAATATAGAAAAAGTTTTAATATAAAAACAAATAGCACCTCAACTTAAAATACCCGGCAGGCATGTAAACTAAAAATAAAAATGTTTTAAAAGTGTATAAAAAATAATGAGAATATATATACATTAGGGGTGTAACAGTTCACAAAATTTGCGGTTCGGTTCGATACGATACAGCAAAAAGAAAGAAATGCCAGAGAAATGTCCTATTTATTAAAAGAAAAACTATTTTTAAATAAGTTTGAGTTTTCCTACATCTTGAAACTTTCAGGTTTATAAACGGGGGTAATCTTTGAAGGATGAACAAATAATGTTTTGGTAATCACATTAAAAATAACATTTAAATATATATTTATATAATATTTGAGTTTTGAAGTGCAACATTAAATCCATGTTCATTCACGGCACAATGTTTCTCCTGGTGTCCACGTCAGCGCTGTTTGATCTCATAGAGATCTACGGTTAATAACGGAGAAATGTGAATGCTTCTCACTAGATCTCGAGGCGATGTTATTACTTCAGTGGCGAATTCAAATGTTTTCTTCACTGGATCTCTTCGCTTAATCTCTCGCTGCACAGATGTTGCTGGTCCGAACTGATAAATGGTTCGTTAAGCACAATATAATGAGTAGCGCAGTTTCGTTCCGCTTTCATTACGTTTGCCATTTGATGTTGCGCAACGTTGTGGTGATCGCGCCAGCGCGGATTTTGTCTGCAGGAAAAATGGTCCTAGGAATCGTTCGGTTTGTATGCGTACCAAACCGGAAGCCTCGTACCGAAACGGTTCAATAATTATGAGTACATGTACCGTTACACCCCTAATTTACATATATCCGAGTCCTGATCGGGAGGTAACTTCCGATTCCGATCGAGTCTGAAACCACGTGATCGGATCGGGGCATCTCCCTGATAGATAGATAGATAGATAGATAGATAGATAGATAGATAGATAGATAGATAGATAGATAGATAGATAGATAGATAGATAGATAGATAAACAAACCTGCAACATTGTCCCTTTTTGCTCTGACCTTCACCTGGGCCTTGTTCACATTCTGAATGACTGTAGTACTGACAGGATTCAAACACATTCGGTGAGATTCTGGTGTTAAACTCATCCTCAGACAGCGTTGCTTTAATGACAGTTTTTACTACCTGAAGTCACCAGCAGCAAACTTGGCCTCAGCCAATGAGAAGGCAGCTTCCCTCATCACCTCTCCCATCAGAGTCTTAGTCTGGAAGGTTAAAACATAGTTTCAAAAACCTCAAAACACACACAAGACAACAAATAAAACAAGGACAGATATCTAAAATAAAGGCATATGTGTGATGATGTTATACCTCAATTATTTTTCTAAGAATTTGGCGAAATCGCATGGACAGAGCATCAGCTTTCTTCTTCAGCAAACTACGGCCAGTTTGAGCTCCTTTCAGTCGGGCTTTCATAATGGTCTGAGCCCTGATGCAATGAAAATCAAATAAATAAAACATAATAATATATATATACACAGAGGCTATGATTATTAGGCAACATTTGTGACAATTTGAGCATACAGTTTTATTTTACTTCATAAAAATGCATATTTTAGCATTTTATATATTTTATATGATTAATTGAATATATCCTGCTTTTGTAGATTACAACTATTATATTTACTATGTATTTAAAAAAAAAAAAAAATCCAGTATCTCTTAGTTATGGTCAGTAGACTGTCAAGCAGTGAAGGGCTCACATGACTGTGAATAATATCACTTCCTCTTCTGAATCCACTCGAAATAACTACACAATTTAGTTTCACAATATTTATATGAATCCAAAAAAACGTCTAAAATATTGTAATCCATCATAAAGAGTTATATGATATTCTGCAGACAAAAGGTATCTGTTTATGATATATCGTACACTGATAATGTACAATCAATATTACAATCTATATTATTATTGCTGATTTAGTAATAAAATATACATTTTGCGTAATCTGCACGCTTTCTTTGACTCTTCATCGTTGATAAATTCATAAATCATAAATCCTAGATGACGCACGACTCCAGGGCATTCAATATTTTCTTAGTTCGTGCTTTGACATTATATATAAAACCATTAACTCATAAAATATGTATTTATCAGAAGCTGTCACTCAGTTCTTTTCATGCACGATTAAAAATATGAAATCTGATTTGACGTCACGAGCCTCATACTCACATTCTAGAGGGAAATACGTCGATCCGTTCTTTTCCCGACATCTTTCTTCTTTAATTTAAACACTATATCAAACTACTGAGACGCTTTGCCGATGAAATCGTTCAAATATAGCGTCCGTTTATTTAATATCACGATTAAATGATTATAATACCATCGCTATGACCCGAGCTACAGGACACAGGATTTGATGATCAGCTGACTGGAGGTCATGTGATTCCTCCCGAACGCGGCGATTGGTCGCGTCGAGTCCGTGCGTGTCTGTAGCGGCTAGCGGGCTAGCGGGATTCACATTACAAAATTGAGGTCGACTGTAATGCAATCTGTTTGTTTTGGATTAAAAAAAAAAACTATATAATATATAAACCTAAAAATATGTTGTCTCTTTATATTACTCAATATTTTATTTATAGTCAGATGATTTTATACTTTTATACTTATGATTTTATACTAACAACGAACATCATAACGATAGGGACAAACAATCAGTATTTTTAAGTGATCGGCTGCTATATAAAACCTTCTCTAAAATATACATAATATAAGTATTTTCAGAGCCCGTCTACATTCTCTGGTATTTTCTATCTAGACAATATTTTGTTAGCCCTGATGAACGCCTGTGTGCCAACGCGTTGGTGAAATAAACAGTATTTTTTCACCCACACTCTGATTATTTGGACCTATCAACTTCACAAGTGTTGCTAAAATAAAGTCTCTTTTTTTCCTTCCACGATGCACCTTGTTGATTTTTCGAACTTGCCCCAGAATAACCATTCAACACTAATATAACGTAAGTGACTTTTATTTTGAAGTAAAGCCATATTGATGCAACATCCCTGTTATTCGCTTGTTGCTGCTCGCTTCATTCTTTCTCGGATCGCTGGATCAATGGCCAACTAACAGTCGCCGAAATACTAAAGTTTCTAGATATTTGAGGGTTTAAAGTGAGCAGTCTGTGACACTTGTCAGGTGGGATTGAGTTACCTCCACATCCGTGATGGTTCTGCTCATGTTGAGCTCATGTTTGGGATGATATGAGTGTTTAATTGCTGCTGTCATAGAGCATGTGCCGCACGCGCTCGACTGACAGTTAGTGGATAGATTTACGGAAAGACAAGATTAATAAATACATTAACAGATGCCTGAATAGATAGATTATTGTATTCAATTTTTTAACTATAAATACAATAATAAACCAATATAAATAATTAATTAACCAATGCAACTTCATTAAGAAAAAAGCCCCGTTCCAAATCAAATTGGACACATTTATAATATTAATTTATTTTTTACAATATAAACTGGGTCTTTATAGATGAAAATATATATCTGTCTTTGAAATTTTGGGAGGATGATGATCACATTTGGGTTTCCGTGTCAACTAAAGACTGAAAATCAATAGACTATAATATGTTCAAAAAAAAAATGTATATTGTTATGTTGGGTTGGTGTCTTTGTGTGTGGTGTATTTGGAAGTCAAAGACAAATTTCCACTTGTGGACAATAAAGAAACTAAACCATGTAAACAAATCAGATCTATTAAAAATGAATGCAGTTAGTCTAGTGCTCATTAAAGAAGCGCTAGTGTTTCGATATGATCTCAGCTCTGCTTGTTTTTCTTGTGTAGAGATGCCGGGCCTCAGCTGTAGGTTTTACCAGCACCGTTTCCCGGAGGTGGAGGATGTGGTGATGGTGAACGTGCGCTCCATCGCAGAGATGGGCGCGTATGTCAGTCTGCTGGAGTATAACAACATCGAGGGCATGATCCTGCTGAGCGAGCTGTCGCGCAGGCGCATCCGCTCCATCAACAAACTTATCCGCATCGGACGCAACGAATGCGTGGTGGTCATCAGAGTGGACAAAGAGAAGGGTAAAATAAATTGCCTGTTAATTATTTAGGTAGGAGCGAAGGGTTTTTTCTTAAAACCAGCTGATTTATGTTGTTCTGTCGGAGCATAGTGTTGGTTTCAGTGAATATGATCAAAAAAATCTTACCAGTCTTAAAATACTTTAAGTATTTTGGTGCTGAAAAATCTGAATAGCTGTTAAGTGTTCAGAAACAGAAAGTGGCGCTTTCGAAACAGTGCTTCTTGAAGCTTTGAAAGATTTACAAATCCTTTGTTTCGAATCAATGGTTTGGAGTGTGTATCAAACTGCCAAAGTCATGTGATTTCAGTAAACGAGGCTTTTTTTTTACGTCATAACGGTTTCGAAATTTCGATGGTTCGCCACTGGGGGAAATAAAAGCAAACTGGAAGGATAAAAGTCTTCTTTTATCTTCAGTTAATTTCATCTCAGTTGTAGTTCTTGTGTTTCTGCTCGTCTCTTCTCTTTTTCTGTTCTTGTCGTTTCTCTTTGCTTTGGTTATTCTGCTTGTTAACAGCAGGCGTTCATCACTAATGCTCAATCATCGCTAGATTGTCTCAATAACTCAAACACTGACTCAGAGTTGCGTTAACACTGTAGTGTGGACAAAATAATAAACACTGAGTAGTACTTTAACACTGAGGATTTTGCTGTGTGGCTCTTGAATGGTCTTGGTTTTGGTCTTGACTACGCCTCTGTGACGGAGTGTTGTAAATTTTAACCGGTTGATGGAAAAGTATTCAAAAAATTCGTAACAAGGAATTATTCACTGTGTTTTGACCATGATAACAATACCATGCATGTTCATTATCGCGACACATCGTATTACTGTATTTCGGCACGTCTTATATAGAGTAAGTGTTTAAATGCATTTGGCCCATTTGAGATTGTTTTTCTTCGACAGGATACATAGATTTGTCCAAGAGAAGAGTGTCTCCAGAAGAAGCCATCAAGTGTGAAGATAAATTCACCAAATCTAAAACCGTGAGTGGTTGTTTTTTAAAAGGGGTGGTTGATCACTTTTCTAACTGTAGTTAGTGTGTAATGTTGCTGTTTGAGCAGTTACGACGCTCAAAGTTCAAAGCAAAGGGAGATATTTGCTTTTAAAGAAATCGTTTTTTAAGGACTACAACAAACGGCTGGTAGGAACTACACAAGCTTCCTCCCGGGTTAGTGACATCACTAACCCTAAAATTTGCATAAGCCCCGCCCCCGGGAACACGCAGTCCATATGTTGAGAAGAGGAAGAGCTGTTGTAGTCACTCTGTGTGCATCTCACAACAGTTCCTATACAAGCGATTTATAGATTATCCTGATAGAATATGCTAATTGAAGATAGTTAACTCCACATCAGCAACATAAATTCATCAACTAACCATTCAGAGATGTCCTGTTGCTTCTACATGTTGTCACTTCTTCTTGAGTCTCTCCATCTTTGTCTGACTCCGGTTTAAACATAAAAGGCAGAACAGTTTCTGACATTTTAGGTAATCGGAGCTGCTAACACACACACTCTTGAAGCTCCGCCCACTGTGTCGGGAGCTGCAGCTCATTTGCATTTAAAGGGCCAGACACAAAACGGTGCGTTTTTGCTAACCCTCAAAAAGTGACAACTTTAACATGCTATTAAAAAATATCTGTGGGGTATTTTGAGCTAAAACTTCACATACACACTCTGGAGACATCAGAGATTTATTTTTCATCTTGTGAAAAGGGCATAATACCACCCCTTAAAATGAAAGTAACATTATTGTTATTGTTTGAGGATGTTGTTGTTGTTGTGCTGCAGGTGTACAGTATTCTACGGCATGTCGCTGAAGTGTTGGAGTATACTAAAGACGAGCAGTTGGAGAGTTTATTCCAGCGCACCGCATGGGTGTTTGACGAGAAATACAAGAAACCTGGATATGGCGCCTATGACGTCTTCAAACAAGCCGTGTCGTAAGTGTTCGAGTGATGAAGGTGCGTTCATGCTGTGTCGTAATTACCACTTGTTAAAAAGCTAGTAAAACTCATAATTACTAGGGCTGTAATCAACCAAAGAAAATCTTAGTCGACTGAAGTCCTGAAATTTCGACTAGAAATCGACTAAAAATAGAAGGGAGGGGGGGTTAGATTAATTAGCTGCGCAGTACTTGGTAGCCTTGTCCGCCTAAATGAATTCTAAATAAACATGTAGAAAAACTAGTAGGCTATTTGCAGTATATTAAATTGTTTTTGACCTAATTATTTTGCACTGAAATGACACACTCGAGTCTGTCGGCTCTGACAGCGTTGCATCACGTGCCACTCGCAATATTATAGCCTATGATTTCCAAAATAGTACTATGTCAACTAGTGATATCAGCACTGTTGAGGAATATGCGATATAATTTAGACAATTGTTTTTGTCATATGTTATAATAACTGACAGACACTATAATTTTAGACATGAATAGACTATTAACTTAAAGCTTTTACTCTTAAACACAAAAGGCTCGTCCACTATAATATAAAAATTATATTTATTAAACAAACCAGATCAAGACGAGAGCCGAAACGAAAGTGCATAACTGAAGAATAAAGCATAGGCTCAAAACAAATACAAACAGTCCCACAGCGCAATCGCGCATTAGGTTTAGGCGTTGGGTTGGGCTAATCCAAAAAAAGTGAAAACAAGGGGGGTGTTCTGAAGACAGACTGTTACCTGTGAAACAGGGGTGCGCTGAAAACACCCCCATTAGCAATTAGTGCTTTCCACCTGATGAAATTAACACGGCAACAGATCGACCAATCAGAATTTTGGTCGAGGCAGAACGCATCGACCAATAAATCTACTAGTCGACTGGGAGATTACTATGGAAGCTGGTTTCCGCCACTGAATAAAAAAATTTAATAATAATTGCGACTTTTTCTATCACAATTGCGAGATATGAAGTCACAATTCTGAGAAAAAGTCGCAATTGCGAGATATAAAGTTGCAATTATGAGAAATAAAGTCGCAATTGCGAGATATAAAGTCACAATTATGAGAAATAAAGTCACAATTGCGAGAAAAAAAAGACAGAATTCAGACTTTTTATCTCACAACTCTGACTTTTTTTCTCACAATTGCGAGTTTATATCTCAAAATTTTGACATCTTTTCTCAGAAAGTTATCAGGCCAATTCTAAGGAAAAAAAAAGACTTTTTCCCCCTCAGAATAGTTTATATCTAACAATTCTGACTTTACAACACACAATTGTGACTTTATATCATGCATTTCTGACTTAATAACACGCAATTGCGACTTTATATCAATCAATTCAGACTTAATATCTCGCAATTGTGAGAAAAAAAGTTTCTCGCAATTACCTTTTTTATTTTTCATTCTGTGGCGGAAACAAGCTTCCATAGATTACAGCCCTAGTAATTACAACTTTTAAAACAAGCGCTCCGACTTGTACCATGTGACTGTTGTACCACCTGATTCATATCGGCATTGATAGTGTTGCTATAGAAACGCATAATTCGGAAGAAGTGAACAGCTCCGAGTAGAACGTCACATGTTGTCGTCTCATAATTACGGTAATTATGACATGGCGTGAACGCAGCATAAACAGAGCAAGACTTTAAACTGAACATGGAAAATGTTTAGCTTGCTTGCTTTTTGTTTGTTTTCACAGGGATCCCGCCATCCTGGATGGTTTGGATTTGACTGAGGAAGAGAGAAACGTCCTCATCGACAACATCAACAGACGACTCACTCCACAGGCCGTCAAAATAAGAGCTGGTATTTTATTATAAAAATGTATTGCACTCTTCACAATACAGAGAGTTCGAATGCAAAGTAACAAAGTATTTTAATTTACCTTTTTAAAGGGTTAGTTCACCCAAAAATGAAAATGATGTCATTAATGACTCTCCCTCATGTCGTTCCAAGCCCGTAAGACCTCCGTTCATCTTCAGAACACAGTTTAAGATATTTTAGATTTAGTCCGAGAGCTTTCTGTCCCTCCATTGGAAATGTATGTACGGTATACTGTCCTTGTCCAGAAAGGAAATAAAGACATCATCAAAGTAGTCCATGTGACATCAGTGATGTCTAAAACATCAGGATCAGGATCCACGACAGAACCGGAAGACAATACAATGCTGAATAAAGTCCTAGTTTTTGTTATTTTTGGACCAAAATGTATTTTCGATGCTTCAAAACATTCTAACTAACCCACTGATGTCACATGGACTACTTTGATGATGTCTTTATAGTGCCAAAAATATAATTTTTCCTGTTCACTTACTGTTATTTTTATGTTCTTTATCTGACATTCTCAAAAACGGCTAAACAAAAATCTGTATTTGCTTTGTATTTGACAATTATTGAACTTAATACAATAGAACAAAAAAATGTTTAGCACGCAACACGATTCAATCAGGAGATTCGATTACAAATCAAACCCAATGCGTTTGTCATTAGCATGCTAATGACCCTTTAATATGAAACTAAACAGTGGAGTATCCCTTTAAAGGTGCTCTCTAGTGGTGATGTTTCAGATTGCAACCAAATTTTACAAGAGCGCTCGTGCTCGAACTCATAGACAATACCGTCTATTACGCAAATATCTCGGCGAATACTAGACGGATTCGGCGAGCACCGAGCTCGTTGGGACCATCTAGTCGAGCTGAAAAGAACCATATAAGTTCCATAGTTTTTGGTGGTGTTTTCGCGGAGATATTAGCAGAAAACCATCGGGCGCGCTGCAAAATTGCGGACGCCGGTGACGTCACGATCTCAGAAGAAAATCGCTCGTATCTCTGGAACGCAAAGACCCAGAGAGCTCAAATTCGGGGGAGGAGGTCCCAGGGGAACCCTTGCCCGAACGCTAGAGTGGCTGGCCTCGGGGATGCCCCCTACCGGATCGCCGTTCGCTGGGACCCCCGATTTCGAACGGCTATAACTCGGGGAGCCGGGCGAGTTGGACCTCGGGGGTGGGCTCGTTTGAAAGGCCCCGTCCAGCACTACGAACGATTAGAGTCTTGGGAATATTGATCAAAGATTGACTGAGATATAAGCCGAAAAACGTGCGCCTTTAACCGGACGTCACTCCCTGACCGTCTACAATAGACTGTATATAAGGAGAGAGGCTCGGGAGCGCGCATGCACGTCACTTCCGTTGGATTTCACGGTAAATCCGACCCGGAGACTTCACATAGAAATAGGAATACTAGCCTTCAGAGGTAATAGCAAAACTCGACAAGTGGATCATTGTAATGTGTGATTACAACCCCTTCACACACAGGCAATAAAAAAAGGATTCATTTTAGTAGAAAAGTTACATAGAGCACCTTTAAGTCCGCAGATCAACACTCTTTGAAGCAAAGCTTTTCATTAATTTGACAAGGATCAAACAAAAACATTTTGGTCACCATCTTATATATGCCATATTCATGTATGTTTAGCATTATGTTTGGTTTTACCCCATGAACAGACATCGAGGTGGCGTGTTACGGATATGAAGGCATTGATGCGGTTAAAGACGCTCTGAGGGCGGGACTAAACTGCTCCACCGAGGCCATGCCTATCAAGGTGTGCCGTTCCTCCTTTACCTTCGGCCGGATGCTTCAGTACCAGTTTCCTGATCTGCAGATTCTGTAATTGTATCTTCTTTCAGATAAATCTGATAGCGCCGCCGCGGTACGTCATGACCACCACGACTCTGGAGCGCACAGAGGGACTGTCGGTGCTCAACCAGGCCATGATCGCCATCAAGGAGCGGATCGAGGAGAAGCGGGGAGTCTTCAATGTCCAGATGGAGGTGAGAGACTTTCAGAGTCGCAATCAGGAGAGTTTCATATCAGGAATTACATTTACACTTGTAAAAATGTGAAATCTTGATATGAACAATGACTCGCAGAAATATAAAATTATTGATATCAAGATTTCAATTTCAACAAGTAAAAATTCTTGATACCTGTAATTGTATTTTCACTAGTTAAACGTCACCATAGGCTCAGTATTTACTTGTAAATTCAAAATAACCCTAAAAATCTGGATATTAAAGACCTGAACAACTTAAAACTCTAAACTTTTCCAGTGCTTTCTAAGTCAAAATAAAAAGTGCAGTAAAAAGCGATGTTTTTTTTTTTTGGCAATGTAAGAGTAAAATATTCCATACAAGTCACCTTCATTTATATAGCGCTTTTAACAATATAGACTGTTTCAAAGCAGTTTTAAAGTAACAACGTTAAAGGTGCAGTGTGGGATTTTTAGCGGCATCTAGTGGTGAATCCTGCAAATTGCAAACAGCAAGTCACTCGCGGCCTATCCCTCGGTTTTCAAACTCGAATGAGAAGCTACGGTGGCCGACGTAAGACAAAATATGTCGTCGTCTGAGTCTGAGTCAGCAGCAGAGAGTAGTAAGTCAAGCAATGAGGTTTCTTTAGCGCTGTTTGTTCGCTTTCAGCTACGGTAGAAACATACCTTCAGACCTTCATAGAAGGGGATTCCCGCGCCTATGTAGATATAAATGTCTCATTCTAAGGTAATAAAAACATAACGGTTCATTAAATAAGGTCTTTATACACCACTGAAAACATAGTTATGGATTTTATATTGCATCTCTGTCAATAGATCCTCAGAAATATTACACAATGCACCTTACATAATATAATAATAGTAATCAGCTGATTGTCTCACGAACGTAACCAGCACATTCTCCCCACACAGCAAACCCATAATACAGCGAGGGAGAAGAACCACATGAAACTATGCAACTATATATTTTTTCTAACAGGGTAGTAAAAGTTTAGCTGGCTAATATGAGCTGTTACTGTGGCTGAGCTGGTTAAAGCGTAAAGCCTTGTTTAAACTCGACGCGTCCGCATGAGTGCAAAGGTGCAAAAATGACGTGATTGTGACATCGCGCGCGCCTCCGCATCCCCTAGACACACTTACTACACACAATAGGCTTTTTTTCTCTGATTTTGGAAACTCTAAGCGATCGACTTAAAATGTTTCCAAGATCGACGGGTTGGTGATTCCTGTAACTGTTTTACGGTCAATGACAAGAGTAGCCTAACGTTACTAATCAGCTGTCTCACGAACTTAACCAGCACATTTATCCCCACATAGCAAAGCCATAACACAGCGAGGGAGAAGAATTAAGTTACATGAAACAATCCAACTACATATTTACACCACTGACAAGGGAAAAGTCACTACTCACGGTGTTTATGACTAGCTTCTTCTAGCTTCCTGCGGCTTCTCTTTCAATGTAGTGACGAAACGCGCTCTGTAACGCTGTGTGTTCGCGTTCGGCTACTGTAGAAACATGACGTCACAATATGGCGACCTTCATAGAAGGGGATTCCCGCGCCTATGTAGATATAAATGCCTCATTCTAAGGTAATAAAAACATTACGGTTTATTAAGTAAGTTCTTTATACACCACTGAACACATAGTTATGGATGTCATATTGCATTTCTGTTAATAAATACTCAAAATTTTTACACATTGCACCTTTAAAGTAACAGAGATTGTTTTGCCTTTTAATCCCACCGGTCACAATAGTGACCGTAAAAAAATGTTTCATTTCTAAGGCTATAAAAATGTTACTGAATGATCTATCGATGCATTTCCAGCAGATATTGAAATAATAAAGGGTCTCAATGAAATACGTGAAGTGTCGCATGTTTACTGTAAACTGTCACATGACCAGAGCTATTTATTTCCTGTTTGCGCCAAGAGAAGAGGTTGGCAGCAAGAAAGCTCCCAAAGAAAAGATTAGTAAAGTATGTTAACATAAAGATTGCAGATTTCACAGATTTGGTTCACAGAATCAAACTCCAGTTAGGGATTGATGACACAAGACGTACACTGCATGCATGCTTCTTGCGTAGCACCAAATGAGCATGTCTAGATGGGCATTGAACTAAAGAACTGCTTTAAAATTAACAAATCAAAAAGAACCAATTTAGCTGGTTCTGACTGCCGAAGATTCAGTTTGATTCTGTGAATCGGCTCAACCGGCTTAAAAGAAAGATTCGTTCAAGAATCAAACATCTCTAATGTGATGCTCATTTTGGTTAATTTTCCCGACCGCCAACCGCCACTTGTTATCCGAGTATTAACCGCTAACTGATAAGATTATAATAGCCTATTGAATTTAATAAAATTAAAATTGACGAGTGTCTAGTGACCCGTTAAAAATACCAAAAAAAAGAAAATTCTCGGGTTTATTTTATCGTACAAACAGCAGAACAGATCAACTACAGAACCTGGGGGTTCACATCAAATGTTCACGCACTTGACAGTGACAACAGAGAAAAACAGAATAAAACAATATAAATAAAAAACATAAAATAGGCCTACATTAAAACTTAAATAATTAACAAATTAAGAAAATCACTGAATCCGTTTGAAGCTTTGAAAAACGGGCAATTTTGGGCCAGAATGGCCAGCTTCGTGAAGCGACTTTCGTTTGCTTCACAAGTGATATTGCATTGAACTTGTAACTACTGCTGTATTTTAATACCGCGTAGCATATTTTGCAAGTAACTTCGTCGCCCTTTCTGTCGAATTGGTCCCACACAGTACTTCTTTTCGCTCGCTTCATTTTGCTTGCTCAGCAAAATATGTCTGTAGGCACGCGTGGTTGTGCGTGTCGACGCGCCCCGTGAGTTAACAAATATAGGCTATATAGTATTTTTTTTTTTAACCATGCAGCAAACTAAAAACAAAAAAAACTACAAAAAATTTTTTTTAAACTGTTAAACCATTTAACTGATATAATAGTATTAATCGGTCAGAATTTTTACTTTCGGTTAACGGTTAAACGGTCAATATGAGCATCCCTATGATACGCGGTCTATTATTATTAAAAGTTAGCCTGGGTTTCCCCATACTGCCTTTGCGCAGCGTGATTTTATTCACACTACT
This sequence comes from Rhinichthys osculus, assembly GCA_029959095.1. Lineage (NCBI taxonomy): Eukaryota > Metazoa > Chordata > Actinopteri > Cypriniformes > Leuciscidae > Rhinichthys > Rhinichthys osculus. The sequence continues at coordinate 25,550,349 of JARWKJ010000012.1, forward strand.
AGGTAGTCTGGATACCATGGACCAAATTTTTGCCTCAGCGAATGGACCAATCACAGAACGGGGAGGGAGCAGTAAGACGATGACGACGTCTATGCGACACACCGAAGCAGTTTGTTTATACCCAGGGGCGCTGTAAAGGGGGGGTAAACGATGACGATTCTCGGGGGCCATGACTAAGAGGGGGCCCAGAGAACCACCCAATAAAATTGTGGTGCTAAAAAAATAGTATTTGATAGTAAAAATTATTAACTTTAAATTATTCTATTTGCTGTTTCCTGGTGTCAATTTTTTTTATTTGTTTAGGAAACACAAACGTCCGTGGGCCCCTCTCCCCCTCTCGATTATCATAAAATGGTTCAGTCCGCCCAAATTGTATCCAGGCAACGTATTTTTACGCTCTGATTGTGTGAGACATACACGCTCAGACAGATTCGGCTTGAAGTCGTTCATCCTCGGATGCGGTGCCGCGCGCGCTGTTACAAAAAAGCTGTGCACACAGCTAAGCGAAATGAGGTCTTGCCGGTCTTGCGCACCAAACTTGTCACTTTTGCCGCGCTTGTGCAGACGCGTCGAGAATAAACAAGTGTCAGCGCGCGCTCTGATCGGTAAAGGTGCACGGACCTCTCCCAATCATCTCCAGCACTCAGCCTCCGAAGCACCAACTCCGCCTCCGTTTCCCTCGTAAGCTGATATTAGTATATAAACATTCTCTATGATAATTTTTTTTTAAATGACACACTGTCTCTTTCTCTCTCATACACACACATTGTCTCTTTCTCTCTCACACATATGTAGGCTAGTTATAAACTCTTTAGACTTTTAATGATTAGTGCTTTATTTTTAAAGTTTGTGGTTAATCGTTTTAAAAAAAATCCCTTATTTTGGGGATGGATTCCGGGAAATCTCCCTTATTTTCAATGTTCAATGTTGACAGCTATGGCGTACTTACGCTTTGAGGCCCCAGGTCTCTATGGGAGCATTTTTCGACAAGTTAGCACGTTTCAAAGAAGCAGGGTGCAGCGGGTGCACGTCTTTGTATTACAGACAAATTACGGGTGTGGACATGGGATGGAGTTCAATTGTCTGATTGACTTAAATATATGAGAATGATAGTCAAAATACCATAAAAGCGCATGATTTTATGTAAATTAATATGAAAAAAGTCTCCTCTGTGTTGGGGGCCCTGTCAAGATTCTTTTCATGGGGCCCAAAATCCTTAGCAGCGCCCCTGTTTATACCTATGGATCCAACATGGCAGCAGACGCGAAGTTACCTTTCGATGCAGCCTTACGGCCGTTTCACACCGCGAGCGTGAGCGGCACTTGAGCAGCGCGTCAGCGTAACTACATCATCACTGCAGACGCGCGAGAGTATTCACACTGGAGACGTTTGTACAGTGTCACAGCAGCGGCTCCAAAGCTACATAATATAAGCAAGCAATTATTTACAAAGACAACTATACATTTGTTTTTAGAAGGTGGTCATTTATAACATTGATAGTCTTGAAAGTTTGTAATGGGGAAGGTGTACAACATTCGCATATAAATGTTAAACAACAAAACAACCCAGAAAATGGCTCCAATCTATTAGTTTCAGTCATACTTTCGATATGTTTACAAGACTGCAACTCCGCGGATAAAAAACAAAACACAAATAAACCACACACTCGGGGTTGATTCGGGTTGTGCTAGCCTGTAGCTGTCTGTGTGTTACATAAACTAAAAGAACGTTTATATATAATATTTTCTGGCTAGTTTACTTTATTTATTTTATATATATATATAATAGACAACTTCCACCCAAACTGAATAATTAAAAACAAGTTTTTACCGGGTAGCCTAAATCTTCTATAAATATTTCTTAGTCTTTATTTTCTTTTATTTGCCTACTCAAGTTCTTGTTAAAACTCACTAGACATGCGTATTCTGTACATTTTGGGCACTTTTTGTGTGAAATCATATTTATTTTTGTCCATCAAAAGTGTGCTTCCACTTTAATTGAGCGTGAGCAGTGCAGCAAAAACAGATTCAACGCCGAAACCCCCGCTTCACTGCTGCTCACGCGCCGCTCCTGCTCGACGCTCACGCGCTGCTCCTGCTCCCGGTGCCGCACCCGCCCGCCATCCGCTGATTGGGCGATACAAGGTGCTGCTGATGACAGCCGCGAGACTAGAAAGCTCTCCGAATATCAGCAGTGAACTACGTCTCCGATCGGCGCGCAGGGACAAAAATAAATAAATAGCCTAAATTAAACCTGACCTTATCTGATAGGCTACTGTACAATATTTTCATTGTAGCCTAATAGAAAACGCATTTTGGCACATAATTTCAACATGCTGCTATTATGGGGCGCCAACAATGTTACGTGACAGTTCTCCATCAGGGACCCAACCACTCTGTGAAAGTCTTTTAGTGCCGCTTTCAGAGACTTGGACAGAAGCACAAAGCCTTTCTTTAAAGCGAATTTCGTTTTGTATTAATTGTATCTTAATTTTAATCCATGTTTCATTAACCAATTTCCTGGATTTAATAAATAAAAAGTAAATAGTCTATCTTGATTGTGTAGGCTATTTTTCATTATAAAATACTAGGCTGTGTATATCGACATGGATCAATTATTAATATTAGATTTCATCTGTCTTTTGTAGTTATAGCTGATGGCGCACCAACAAACAAGCACTGACTTCGGCGTTTCTTTAATATCGAGGCTCTATAGTTTATTATATGATTGTTAGGCCTGTTGATGGTATAAAATGAATTGCACTGTGCCTTAAAAAGACGCGCTCTCCACTCTCTTCCTGTGCATTCAAAATTAACGGGAGTCTTCAGAACAGGCTCGTCCAGCATCAACAGCACCGAACTTAGCTCCAATGTCAATCAACGTCTGGGCCACTTGGTGGAATCCTTTACCAGAAATTTTTTTTGGTTGTAGGTATAGTCAGATAACAATATTTAACAATGTATACATATATTTTTCATTTGATTGGTTCAACCGCCCGCCACGTCATCCGCCCGATCCGCGGTTTATCCGCGGCTGTAACTGCCAACCGCGCATCTCTAGTATACACATAAATCTCTGACCCATCGTCTTCTTCCTCGTCTAGTTTCTGTCGCTCTACATACGTCATCTGGTATAATTAAAACGATTGGCTATGAGCTACGTACAGGCGCAGACATTCGTAGCACCCAATAAACGGCTCTGGGCATTCGTAAACCACGCCTCAAATACGAGAAAATGAACATGTGGTTACCAGACCACGTCTCAATTACCCCTTTTCCACCAAAAACGAACTGGTTCGGAACTGGTGCTGGTTCAAAGTTGGTTCGAAGTTGGCTCAACTTGCGAACCTTCTCAGAACCTGTTTGTTTTTCCACTGACTAGAGCGCCCAGCGAACGACGTCGTTACGTCACTGTGTACGTCGCCATACATCTTAGCTAGAAACGCTTGCAAGTACAACATTACTTTGGGATTATCTCTAACTCGTGAACCAAGAAGGCTTTAAAAACAATTGAAATATGTAAGTCTTTTAATCTTTTCCTTTGATATGTAATCTTTTCTGATTAGTTATGTACTCCTGTCTTGTGTATTTTTTTCTTTCCATTTATTTGTTCTATATTGTGACTGTTTTCTCCTTTGTTTACATAACGTTTTAAATAAAAAAAAATTATAAAAAGAAACTAGAAACGCTTGCGCCAACTTCAAGCATAACAATTACAATGGCAGATTACATCGTGTTTCTCCTGGCTTTGCGATCCTATATTATGTCAGAAAATATGTTGTTATCTAAACCCGCCCCCAGCCCCCGACATAAGCATGACGTGGTAAAAGAACGGTTCTAGTCCAGCAAAGAGTTGGTGCCGCTTTGGAACCAGTTTTCCTGGCCGAGAACCGGTTCTTTGGCTGTCGAAACACAAAGAACCGACTCGCGCGCAGGCACCGGCTCCGAACCGGCTCTCAAAATGCGTTGGTGGAAAAGGGGTAACAGAGACTTGGGTCTGACGTTAGCCAGGCTATATTAACGTAACCTCTAAGACTAAAAGGAAACAGAAATACCATGCAATGTTTTATAACTGTATTTGCTCTGAATGCATTCTCATGCATGACTGTTTCTGGTCAGCCCAAAGTGGTCACGGACACGGATGAAACCGAACTGCAGCGGCAGCTGGAGCGTCTGGAGCGAGAGAACGCAGAAGTGGATGGCGACGATGACGCGGAGGAAATGGAGGCCAAGACAGAGGACTAGATGAAGACCAACAACACCTTCAGTGCAGAAATGGATCCAAATAAACTGTTTTTGTATGGTAGCGACAAACCAGTGACGTTGCAGCAAATTCATATTTACACAAGAGCAAACAGTATAAAGCAGTGAAAACCTGATTTTTTTATTTATTTTTTAACCGGTGGCCTTTTAAACCGTCACAACCATTACAACTATGATCAATATTAACATTTCAGCTGATTCATCAATGCAGAGTGAAAACTTGAGTTTGCAGTTGCCATTTTCTGTGAATTAATACATATTTCTCGCTCTACTTCAATCTCAGTAAAATACTGGAAAGTTGTTGGAAGTTTTGTATTCTTTTCCATTTCTGTTCCCTCTCAGACTCTAGAAGATCATTACAAATCACACTGTACGACGATGACACCTAATGAATCGTAGGCTACGACGAGTGGTTAACAAGCAGAGCAAAATGAATCGCACTTGACTTTGGCAATTGTGGTTTTTATGTGCGCTGAGAAAAAGAGGAGAATATGGACGTGGTCATGGCTGGGAAAAAAGGACAACTTGGGATGCCTATTTTGCAAATGGAGCTTGAGGGAAGTCGTGTTAAGTTTTAGCGCCATGTCACATTGATCAATGCGCCATTTCATGTTGCACTTTTATTGGCTAGTCAGTACAGTAGGTCGTTGCAGCAAACACACTGAGACAATCAGTAATCAACATTGAGAATAACCTTCAAAGTTGTGGTAAAAAAAAAGGATTTTCAACCACAGTATTTAAAAGAATACAGGTTCCAGACTTACACAAGCATAAATATAAATATGCCAATGGACTTCCTGTGGTCAATAAAACAAAATAGACACCAGATCCTCATTTGTAGCGCATTTGGTTCAATTTGTAGCCACAACCCTTTTTCGGACACTGGCCATATTAAATTTAGGGAATTCGGGGGTCCTGATATGCCCAATCATAAATGTAAGTATTCCTATGGGTTTCCCATGGTCAAAAAAGGTAAAATAGACATCAAGTTTGTATTTGTATCTCATCTGGCTCAAAAGCTATAGGATCTTTTAACTCAAAAATTAAAAGTGTAATTGATGATATTGCTCCTGTGAAAGTCAGGAAAAATAGTGGTAGACAAAAAGCACCTTGGAGAAACTCAAAAGCTGTGCAAAACATGAAAAGACAATGCAGAAGAGCAGAGTGCATGTGGTAAACAGCAACTTAAACACACGCACTCTTTTTGCTACTGTAGAGAGACTGACAAACCCTCCAAGCCAGATTCCCAGTGAAATGCTCTCAGACAGCAAGTCCAGTGATGTTTGCTTCTTTCTTCTCTGAGAAAAACAATAATATCAGAAAAGGTGATCAGCTCATCCTTGAGGTGCGCTGGGGTCAAACAGATCAGACCACAACCGGAGAAAGTAGTTACTATGTCTGTTTTCGAAGAAATTGATGGCAAAATTTTGGAAGAAACCGTACAGCACCTTAAAACATCAACCTGCGCCCTTGACGCACTTCCCACATCTTTTTTCAAAAGTGTGTTATACAGCTTAGAAGCAGATCTCCTAGAAGTGGTAAATGCCTCACTTCTCTCTGGTAGTTTTCCAAACTCCCTGAAAACTGCAGTTGTCAAGCCCCTCCTGAAAAAGAGCAATCTGGATAAGACCATCTTAAGCAATTATAGACCGATCTCAAATCTTCCTTTCATAGGCAAGATCATTGAAAAAGTTGTCTTCAATCAGCTGAACAAATTCTTAAGCTTGAATGGATACTTTGACAATTTTCAATCTGGTTTCCGATCGCATCACAGCACAGAGACAGCTCTCATAAAGATAATAAATGATATTCGCTTAAATACTGATACAGGGAAATTATCAGTGCTGGTACTACTCGACCTCAGTGCTGCATTTGACACTGTTGATCACGACATACTTCTTGACAGGCTGAAAAACTGGGTGGGGCTTTCTGGGACAGTCCTAAAATGGTTCAGGTCATACTTAGAAGGGAGAGGTTATTATATGAGTATAGGAGACTATAAGTCTGAGTGGACATCCATGACATGCGGAGTCCCTCAAGGCTCAATTCTTGCACCACTCCTATTCAACCTGTATATGCTCCCAATGAGCCAAATAATGAGAAAGAACCGAATCTCTTACCACAGCTATGCAGACGACACACAGCTCTACTTAGCCCTATCGCCTAACGACTACAGCCCCATTGACTCCCTGTGCCAATGCATTGATGAAGTAAACGGTTGGATGTGCCAAAACTTTCTTCAGTTAAACAAAGACAAAACTGAAGTTATTGCGTTTGGAAACAAAGATGAAGTTCTCAAGGTGAATGCATACCTTGACGCTAGGGGTCTAACAACTAAAAATCAAGTCAGGAATCTTGGTGTGTCTCTAGAGTCAGACCTTAGTTTCAGTAGTCATGTCAAAGCAATTACTAAATCAGCATACTATCATTTGAAAAATATTGCAAGAATTAGATGCTTTGTTTCCAGTCAAGACTTAGAGAAACTTGTGCATGCTTTTATCACCAGCAGGGTGGATTATTGTAATGGACTCCTCACTGGCCTTCCTAAAAAGACCATAAGACAGTTGCAGCTCATACAGAACGCTGCTGCCAGGATTCTGAGCAGGACCAGAAAATATGAACATATCACACCAGTCCTCAGGTCTCTACACTGGCTCCCAGTTACATTTAGGATTGATTTTAAAGTATTATTACTGGTATATAAATCATTCAATGGCCTAGGACCTCAATATATTGCAGATATGCTCACTGAATATAAACCAAACAGATCACTCAGATCATTAGGATCACATCAGCTAGAAATACCAATGGTTCACTCTAAGCATGGAGAGTCTGCTTTTAGCTATTATGCAGCCGCAGTTGGAACCAGCTTCCAGAGGAGATCAGATGTGCTCCTACAGTAGTCACATTCAAATCCAGACTCAAAACACATCTGTTTATCTGTGCATTTACTGAATGAGCACTGTGCCACTGTTCGTCCGACTGTTTTTACTGTACTTTATTTTATTCTTTATTCTAAACTGTTTTAATTATTCTTATTTGTTTTGATTATTTTATTTTCTCCTATGTAAAGCAGATTGAATTACCATTGTGTATGAAATGTGCTATATAAATAAACTTGCCTTGCCTATAGCCGAATCCCTTTCAGGCGGTGGCCATATTGGATTTGGCCGCCATCTTGGTCTCAAGGACCATTGGCTCAGGCGCCCTGTTTAAATCATTTCAGTATGCCCTCAGCTACATCTGTGCCAAATTTGGTGCTTGTAGATGAATTTGCGTGAACAGTGGGGTGTAAGGCCCCATACTACAGCCCAAACTGCTTTTTTGGACAGCGGCCATATTGGAATTGGAGGATCAAGGGGTCCAGATATACTGGGTCATAAATATAAACATTCCTATGTGTTTCCCATGATCAATGAAGCTGAAAAAGATATCAAGTTTGTATTTGTAACTCATGTGGTTCAAAAGTTATAGCCGGAACCCTTTTCTGGCAGCGGCCATTTTGGATTTGGACATCTTGGCCCCGAGGGTCGCTGGCTCCGGCGCCCTAGCTAAATCATTTCAGTATGACCTAAGCTACTACATCTGTGCCAAATTTGGCGCTTTTAGATGAATTTGCGGCGAAAATGTGCTTAAGGCCCCCAACTACAGGCTACATTTCTGACACTTGTCAGAAAATGGCTATCTTTGGTCGCAAGAGACCGTCTTTGAACCTCTCTAACTATATGATATAGGACCACCGTTAAGGAGCCACAACCACAGAAATCGCCACGATTGGTCATCTTTCATCTAGGCTGCGTCCGGATCCGGATCATAAGCCAATCAGGACACGGTGTGTTTACACCTGTCCACATCGAGTGGCTTCTGTATCTGGATAACAGATCGGATCTCGCATTGCTCCAGTGCAAAGTCGACCTGAAGTGGTGGGTTTTCTTTTAAAAACAGTTTTCAGTCGGGGGATATTTTACAAATCTCTAAATGAGGAGGATGAAGAGGCTGCAAGTACTAATAATGTGGATAGATGCCGTAATGGACACGGGACAGAGAAACGTATAGGGATAATGCGCGTTCTTTACAGAAAATGAATGGTTCTGCAACTTTAGGGTGCGAAAGCAAACATTTTCCATATATTAGCGATGTACTCAGTGTAATGTAAACGCAATCCAGCCATCGTGCAGCAATTCCTGGATTGGTGCACGATGGCTGGATTGCGTTATTACACTGAGATCCGGACAACTGTGTATGTGGACAACATCCAGATACAGGCCGCATGTTAAAGGATTAACGTTAGTTCACCTCAAAATGAAAATTTCCTAATAATTTACTCACCCCAATGCCATCCAAGATATCCATGTCTTTCTTTCCTCAGTGGAAGAGAAAATAAGTTTTTTGAGGAAAACATTTCTGGATTTTTCTTCGAATAATGGACTTCAATGGCAACCAACGTTTTGAAGTGAAGTCCAAATCAATGCGGTTTCAAATGTCTTTGAAGAGCTTCAACCGGCTGTGCACGATCAGCTGAGGAAGAGGGGCTTATCTAGCGAAACGATAGGTCATTTTCAAATCAAAACAAAAATTATATACTTAATGCCAAGTGTAAACGCAGCCTAAGACAGCCCTATCTCTATGGCAAGCCATTTTGACTTTTGTTCATTCCCAGGATATGAGTTCTTCAATGTTCACTAGTTAAAATACTAATCCTTAATTAGAGGAATTAGATTTCTACTAGTAACAATGACAATTTTTTATATCAGGAATTACATTTCCACTTGTAAAAAATGTGAATTCTTGATATGAACAATGACTCGAAGAAATACAAATTCTTAATAACAAGATTTCTATTTCAATAAGTAAAAACTGTTGATACCTGTAATTGTATTTTCACTAGTTAAATGTCACCATAGGCTCAGTATTTACTTCTAGAATTATTGTAAATTCTAAATAACCCTAAAAATCTGGATGTTAAAGACCTGAACAACTTCAAACACTGTAAACTTTTCAAAATAAAAGTCAAAATAAAAAGTGCAGTAAAAAGCGTGTTTTTTTTTTTTTTTTGTAATTTGTATGGAATTTTTTACTTTTACACGCATACATATTACTTTTGGGTATTTGTACTTTGGCAATGTAAAAGTATTTTACACCACTAAAAAAAATAACCCATGCAAAGTAAAATTTAAATAATTTAATATTCAAGAGTGAATTTTACTGTTGCCTCTGGCTAAATATGCAGTTATTAGCATGTAGCTTCAAAGCTGAACCGAGGACCGAACATAGTAATATATGCACACACAAAATGATTTTACTAAAAAAAAAATTACTTTTATTCAAAACACATCCACTGGTAAGTACAAAAACAAAGACAATCGTTTTCATGTAATTCAGTTTAGTGAGAGACCGTCTGAACAGTGTTGGGGTCCAATCAACTGGTTTTGTTTTAGCGAAACAACTGGGGAAAACTCTTTGGTACGGTTGGTGAGGGTGACCAAAAAGAACGGAAATGGTAAAATCACAACCCAGACATGATTGGCAATCAATACAATAGGAATTTACAATGGGCACTCACAGAAAGAGACGCTAACCGGGCAAGATGACGCTACTCTGAAGATGGACTCAACAGGAAGGCCCTGAGAAATCAAACCTCTTCCTCTCGGTAGCTAAAAACAGACGTTTAGAGTCGGTGCTCGCGGCTGCCGCCGTCTTATGGAGGCATCTGGGACGTGAGAAATCAAACGGCTCAATATTTATTAACTCCAAAGGTTGGAAATGGTCGAGTTTCCCAAGTTATTTTTAAACCTAGATCAGCTGTCCAGCCCAAACGGGAAGTAAAAAGCAAAGTTCAATGCTTGTTCATTTCCCAAGTCCAATCTTCTTGGCTTCAGTTTCATAAATCAATAGCCTCCACATTTTAACGATGAAGACCTCAGCCTCTTCATCCAGCACCTGAGGAGATGAGGGGAAGTAGTTAGATCATGTGATCACAATTGGAGCCAGTCTTTGAAATGGTGTGTAAAGCTTAAACGTACCATCGCGACGTCGTCTAAGATCCCTTGTGGTGTACTGTGGGCCATTACCTGAGAAGAAACAGCAGCAGTCGTGCTTAATGAATAATTCATCTTTAAGTCGCTTTGGATAAAAGAGTCTGCTAAATGATTTGGTGCACTTAACTCTATACCTGCCATTTAAATCTGCATATTTGTGATATTTACCCCAAAGGGCATTTTTTTTCTTTATTAATTTTATCCTTATTAAATGCAAGCCTCATCTCTCATTTCAAATTATTAAATTTGATCAATAAATTCTATTAGACTAATAAGACACTATCGGGCTGTTACCAATCAAATTAAATCATTAACATTGGAAAAATTACAATTGCATTAAATAATGTAATGAGATAGTTTTAAATATTATTTTGAATATACAAATAAGAAATGTTGGGGAAAAAAATGATACTTTTAAACATGAAACTAAACCACCAGTAAGGTGGCGGCAGGTGACCGTCTTATGCCTGGTTCAGGACCGAAAACACGCACTCACTCACACACACACACTCTCGCTCACTCACACAAATGCACTCACGCTCAATCACTCACTTACACACAAACACTCACTCACTCAATCACTCACTTGCACACAAACACTCACTCACTCAATCACTCACTTACACACAAACACTCACTCACTTACTCACTTACACACAAACACTCACTCAATCACTCACTTACTCACTTACACACAAACACTCACTCACTCAATCACTCACTTACACACAAACACTCACTCACTCAATCACTCACTTACACACAAACACTCAATCACTCACACACAAACACTCACTCACTCAATCACTCACTTACACACAAACACTCACTCAATCACTCACTTACACACAAACACTCACTCACTTACACACAAACACTCACTCACTCAATCACTCACTCACTCACTTACTCACTTATACACAAACACTCACTCAATCACTCACTTACTCACTTACACACAAACACTCACTCACTCACTCAATCACTCACTTACACACAAACACTCACTCACTCAATCACTCACTTACACACAAACACTCAATCACTCACACACAAACACTCACTCACTCAATCACTCACTTACACACAAACACTCACTCACTCACTCACACACAAACACTCACTCACTTACACACAAACACTCACTCACTCAATCACTCACTCACTTACACACAAACACTCACTCAATCACTCACTTACACACAGACACTCACTCAATCACTCACTTACTCACTTACACACAAACACTCACTCACTCAATCACTCACTTACTCACAAACACTCACTCACTCAATCACTCACTTGCACACAAACACTCACTCACTCAATCACTCACTCACTCACTCACTTACACACAAACACTCACTCACTTACACACAAACACTCACTCAATCACTCACTCACACACAAACACTCACTCAATCACTCACTTACACACAAACACTCACTCAATCACTCACTTACTCACTTACACACAAACACTCACTCACTCAATCACTCACTTACTCACAAACACTCACTCACTCAATCACTCACTTGCACACAAACACTCACTCACTCAATCACTCACTTACACACAAACACTCACTCAATCACTCACTCACTCACTTACACACAAACACTCACTCACTCAATCACTCACTTACACACAAACACTCACTCACTCAATCACTCACTTACTCACAAACACTCACTCACTCAATCACTCACTTGCACACAAACACTCACTCACTCAATCACTCACTTACACACAAACACTCACTCACTCAATCACCCACTCACTCAATCACTCACTTACACACAAACACTCACTCAATCACTCACTCACTTACACACAAACACTCACTCACTCAATCACTCACTCACTCACTTACACACAAACACTCACTCACTCACTCACTCAATCACTCACTTACACACAAACACTCACTCACTCAATCACTCACACACAAACACTCACTCAATCACTCACTCACTCACTTACACACAAACACTCACTCACTCAATCACTCACTTACACACAAACACTCACTCACTCAATCACTCACTTACACACAAACACTCACTCACTCAATCACCCACTCACTCAATCACTCACTTACACACAAACACTCACTCAATCACTCACTTACTCACTTACACACAAACACTCACTCACTCAATCACTCACTTACACACAAACACTCACTCACTCAATCACTCACTTACACACAAACACTCACTCACTCAATCACTCACTTACACACAAACACTCACTCACTCAATCACTCACTTACTAGGCTTGCCGCGATAGATGGTGTTGACGGTGTTACCGGTTTTAAGCCCCATCACCGGTGACATCACTTTCCCACCGTGACACCGCGATGTCTTGACTTTTTTAAAGTATTCGTTTTTGCTAAAATATTTATTTGAATTAATTAAAAATAATAATTATCAATTATTTAGTTCAGAAGAGAGCATACATTATAATTAAAAACTGAACTGCGCAGTGCGTGCCAAGAGCCAGTCACGTCACAGATCAGCAAGCATCAGGATTCCATTTAGCACGTGTGGAGATGAGAACGAGTCAAATTAAGGAAAAGCAAGATAATGGCGGAATGTGTAATTTATTTAGGCCTGTTTTATTTTCTTATTCGTTAATAAACGTTTTATGGTTCTTATTTGTTTGGGCCCACAGTTTGACGATTTTCAGCCTATGCATGGGGTTATTTTTATTCGTTCGTTATGCTAATAAAAGTTCTGTCTATAAATAAAAGTTTTATTATCAGCGAGCCGAGTTGTTTTTTTGTCCATTCAAGCAATTGACGCTGAATTGCCAATTGACGCTTATTTCGAAAGTGAAAGTATAACACGCACGCATTTAAAAGCTATTTAACACTCTCTCTCACTCGCACACAAACTCACTCACTCACTCTTGATGGAACAAGTCGTGGAGGACCGAAAAAAAAAAAATTAACCATGCTAGTCTTTTCATCGTGAAGCATCGCAGACGCGACGTCGGTTGTCGTCCGCTATGACACACTATACGAGATGAAACGATCGAATCTTGCGTCCCGACGCCCGTTGTTGTTTACGAAACCCCACGACACCCTACGTCAAACTGATCGTGCCAAAATCAGGCTAAAGTCGTGTAATCTGAACCAGGCATTAATGAGTGAGTCATTCATTCAAACGTTTTGTTGAAACAGATGATTTGTCCAAGAATGAGGCAGTTGTTTATGAACGTGTCATTGAATCTTTGACTCAACTGTTTTGTTCAAAACGGCAAATAATTTTGCTGTGTGATGTGTTATGGTTCTGCTGTTATCTTTGTTTGGAACTAATTTTGCTGCTGAAATAGAACAAAAACTGTCAATATTGTGTCTAAAACGTAAGTGACTTAATTAACTACTTGTTTATTGAAGGGAAACGGCGTCGGCCAATAGTGAGCCTACGTGTGACGTACAACCCAGAAGCGCTGCGCTGTTACACTACGTGAACTCACTCGAGGACCACAGAGAAGGAAATGAATAGTTGAATAAAGCCGTTATTTTTGTTTGTTTTTTGCGCACAAAAAGTATTCTCGTCGCTTGATAAACTTAAGATTGAGCCACTGTAGTCACTCGGACTATTTTAACGATGTATTTAATAACTTTTCTGGGCCGGCCAGTTTCGATCCCTTAGAAGCCTATGGAGGAGTGATCCAGCTCTCAGATTTAATCATAAATACCTTAATTTGTGTTCCAAAGATGAACGAGAGTCATTACTGACAGAGTTTTCATTTTGGGGTGAACTATCCCTTTAACTACTTGTTTATTGAAGGGAAACGGCACTCTTGATCATGTGATGTTGCTCAACAGTAACATTTTATTCTCCGCAGTGTGTTAATGGAGTTTAACAGACTCTAATGAAGAAAACAGTCTTACCTTGGAGCAAACAAAGTCAACTAATGTGGCTTCTTCTTCACCAATGTACTCTACGATCTTCTTATTGATCCATGGTCGAATACGCTTCTCCATAAGTGTCTGTGAATGGCGGGAATATTCAAAAACACAAGTTAGACTATATTAAAACACAGCTTGGGAAATAAGCAGGCAACACGTCCATAAAACGACAAGCATCGCTCTTACCGTGTCGACGACGGACCAGTCGAGCGGGTAGTTGAAGAGCTCTGGTTTGGCAGTGGGAATCTTCTCGATCAGACTCTTGATGTGTTTACGCTTCTCCTCCGTATTGACTCCTTTGCCTCCGTCGATCGCTCCCACATCGACTCCCTTCTCCTCATCCTCGTAGTCTAAAGGCACCAGCTTCCTTTTCCGAGGCGCCTCGTCCACCTCGTCGTCGTCGAAGCGGTTGAAGACGCTTTCCACCGGCAGCTTCTTCCGTTTGGCTACGCTGGGCTGTCCTGGGCTACCGGATGACCCTTGCCATGGGATAAAAACAAATTTTATACAATACGGATTGCTTTCAAAGCAGCTTCACAGTAATAAACAAGAAAATGATAGTATTAATTTGGCAAAGTTGGTCAATTATGAAATATTTTCAGCGGTAAAGCAGCAATAAAAAGACAATCTTGTCAGATACACTCAATGGAGAAGATGACATACTTTCTACTAGTGCTGCCAAACGATTAAAATATTTAATCGCGATTAATCGCATTAATGTCATAGTTAACTCACGATTAATCGCAATTAAATCGCACATTTTTATCTATTCTAAATGTCTCTTGATTTATTTTTGTCCCATTATTTTTTCTCATTTTAATGCTCTTATCAACAGGGAAAAGTGGATCGGCTTGCTTTGTGCAAATGTTTTTTATTGAAAACAATATTGGCATATACTGTGTTCAATTTCACACTAACATTCTCACTTGGAGCAAATAATCTCTCACACAATGTAACACTGTCCATCAATAAAAGGGTGAAATAAATACCGACGAGGTCCTGATATTGACAAGGGGGCGGAGAATTCGCATCAGTTGTGTGTGTGTGTGTGTGTGCTTGGCCATCATCAAGTGGTATTTCAGACTGGACGTGCTGCGATGATGATAGCTCAGTTCACAACGACAAAACACACAGATCACTTTGGTCTTTTCAATGGAACCATTTGGCAACTTTTTAAAAGTAAACTTTCCATTCAGAATCTTATTGGCATCCATTTCGGTGTCTCGCGATCGTCATCCACTCAAAACGTAACGTTAACCAACTATTTGTCCGGCTCGCAAGCCCAAACAAGTGTGCTGTGCACGCCTGTTGTTTTGTTTCCGGTCTAGCTAGATCCGATTGCGCTTTGGTTGAAAAAAGCAACAAAACGTCCTCGCGCGGCGCAAGCCATTGAAATGAACGGCAAAAGCATGTGAAAATTAAAAAACTCAAAATTAAAAAAATTCCTGTTGCAAAAGCATGTGAAAAAAAACTACAAAGTTTGCTAGGCCAAAAAGACTGTTAATCGCGTGATAAAAAAATGGACGCCGTTAAAATGGGTTTGCATTAACGCCGTTAATAACGCATTTAACTGACAGCCCTACTTTCTATATATCAAATGACACATATATAATAAGCGCTGGACAAAATGGTTTGCATATAAAGAAGCGGAACAATTTTAATACTTTATTTTTGTATTATACAGTATATAGTGCCCATTGTTTTTTGTCTTTGTATGTTGAGTTGTAAATAAGAAAAATGCCAAATAAAGAGTTTAAAAAAAATAAAAAAAGACAATCTTGTCACTATTCAGCTCATGTCAGCTTGGTGTGGATTCAGTTTAGATCAATAACAGTGTGAAAGTTTGCAATGTTGCATTGTTCATTAGTTATAAACAACCCTCTATGCACACCTTGGCAATAAATCGCCATTGGCTAGTAAATTTTTTTGGTTACTCGCCAGACTGACATACTATTACCGTATTTTCCGCACTATACGGCGCACCGGATTATAAGGTGCACCTTCAATGAATGACCTATTTTAGAACATTTTTCATATATAGGGCGCACCGGATTATAAGGCGCATAAGATACTGCAGTCAAACGTTTGACTGGGTTTGCGTTATGCATCCACTAGATGTCAACAAATGTCAACAAAACAGTCAGATAAAGTCAAACTTTATTAAGCGTTCTGACAACTCTCACTCCCATGGTAACGTTGTTCAAACGTTAAAGGAAAACTCCGGTCAATTTTAACATTGAGCTCATTTTTTGTAAATTTGGAGTGCTGTCAGTACAGATAACAACGACAAAAACCGGTGTTGCCTACACAGTGTTATCCTCTTTTTAAAATTTGCACCCTGTTGACTTAAACGGGAAAAGTTTTAAACCTGCTTTTAGCCTCTTAACAACCTTAATGTGTCATTACAAGTGCACAGCCATGTGAGTGAACACAGTGAATCTGACTCCAGTAAATGTGAAAGATATCAATAAAAATTATGTTTATTCAGCCATTTCACATACCCGTATTTTCTTCCTGTTTTCGGTCGAAGTCCACAGTAGGCGATTGTCGAGTGCGCGCGCGCGCGATCATTGGTAACTAAGCAACTGAGTGGAGACTCAGACTGTCAGCCGATGACGGTGCTGTGTGGTGTTCTCTATGTGAGAATATCAGCTCAAATGGATAGTTCGGATTCGGATAGTTCATCCGAATCAGATGTTGAACACGTGGAGGAGGTTTGATCGCGCGTGCGAACTCGACAATCAACTACTGTGGACTTCGGCCGAAAACAGGAAGTAAATACGGGTATGTGAGCTGGCTGAATAAAGAGATTATTCCTGCCTGCAGCCTTCGTGAAAGCTCGGATCACAGGAGACTGATATATCAGCCCAGGCATCCACGATCCATTGCCAGATAGTGGCGTAAGTCGGCCGGCGCTGTCTCCGCGTCTTGGTGAACGTGTGTTCACCATCCATATATAAGCCGCTCCGCATTATAAGGCGCACTGACGTTTTTTGAGAAAATTAAAGGCTTTTAAGTGCGCCTTATAGTGCGGAAAATACGGTATTTATATATCTTTATACCATGGTCTGGGTGAATACTCGATTCTGATTGGCTGCAGGGTGTCCATTAAAAAGTGACAGAGGACACCTAGTAAAGGAGTTCTGGTGAAACTGACTGTTTACAGTTCGAAATTAATTAATAAATGCGCTGCCTACATCAGCTGTGAGTAACCATAGCAACAGGCAGTCAAAGTATCCGTTTACAATTTATTGTATCAAAACAAACATCTAGTTAGCCGTTTACTATGCCTACCTGTGTGTTTTAATTATAGGTTAAAAGAAACGAAAGTGTAACGCCCATGGCTAGACAAGCCTAACTTACATGAAAAAAATACGTTAACTTTCTGGCTCGTAAGTTAGCTAAACTGAAGGGCTCTCCGAGCTGAGCGGACTATAAATATCTCCGGTTGCTCAATAAACCGTCAGGCGTAACCAGGGAAACCAAGTTATTGTTTGTAAAAACTTTAGATTTCCATTGTAAAACTAATTAAAATATAAACTAATTTTTTAAAAATGTGTTATTTGGCAAGTGACCTTGGTATAAGCGGGTTAATGCCCGTTCGAGGTGTCCTTTGTCAGGTATTAATGGACTTCGGCGAGGCAACCATTCACGCGCGTCGTCCATTAATACCTGACAATGGACACCTCGTCGGGCATTAACCCTTACATATATACCCATTCCACCAATTCAGCTTATCTTTGTAAAATGGCACATATTTGAAATATCTAAATGTACACTCTTAAAATCAGTCAATCAAGGATTATATTATGATAATCACGCATTATTTAATGATAGAACTTTAGTAATTAGAACTAAAACTTGATAATTATGCATGAATGCATATTTGTCATTTTAACTGAACTTAGGACTGGTGGCAGTGCTTAAGATATCGTTGGTCTTTTAGTGTTTTAGGTCATTTAGTCTTTTTTAGCTAAAAGATAATAATCCTACTACCAATATTGACAATATACAACACATTAGCTGCTGGGTCCATGAATGTTAATTACGTTGTCAGCATTCGCTCTGATTTGCTGAAATTAAAACAGGGATGAGTGCCATCCAATGAGATTGCCGTGTGCGCATTAGTCCCGCCCACTACCAGAGAAACCAGCATGTCTTCTGCTTGTTCTTAAAAGCTGAATAAATCCAGATGAACTCCATTATTTTGACAGACAAATACAAACAAGAATATCTTTTACATGTAGCATGCGTGGTATGTAAGACTCTCTCTTTGCGTGTGTGTGAGAAACACGACGACGAGTTGTGCGCCTTCACACTAGAGTTAACGGTACGTCTAAAACAGTACGTCTAATACATTTGAGCTGAATTTGAAATACTAGTACAGATCGCTTGACGGAGAGTGAAACTCTCGAGCGCTCAGTCAGTGTTTAGCGAGTGAAAATATATCTATGCTAAACTTATAATTGGCATCTAACACACACACTGGCGAGTAAAATCTAAAAAATATATTAGCCAATGGCTAATAATAGACATTCTTTAGTTGCCCAGAGTGAAATTTACTCGCATTGTAGAGGGTTGTATAAAGCAAACTCACATTCAACTTAAGCACTACGGAAGAAAATTGTGCCATTATTCAGCTCAATTAAGTTTATAACTGTTTTGAGGTTGCGGAAATGTATCCATTATGAAACGTCAATTCAGATATAAAGCAGTATAATGTTAATATGTTAATATGAAAGAAATATATAATAAATTAAATAATTCAATCAAATACTATATTTGAATATATTTAATCAACTTATTTTTTATTAATTAAACAAAAACTATTTATAGTATTTAAATGAATTATTTCATTCTTAATTTAAGTAGATTTTGTTTAATTAATGAAAAATAAGTTGATTAAATATATTCAAATATAGTATTTAAATGAATTATTTCATTCTTAATTTATTTGAATATATTTATCAATATACATTTCATTAAAAAATAAAGAAAATAATGAAAAATTCAAAAGTATTCAAACAGTAACAAAATGTATTTTTGTTATTTAGTACAATTATTATTATTATGATAAATGCTCTTATTATCTGTTTAATAACAGTGTTGATGCAACAAAATTGATTAATTATGAAACCAAGTCAATTCAGATATAAAGCAGCTCTACAGACGTCAATAGTGTGATTGTTCCGCTCGGTTTAGTTCAAGTTTTGTTGTTCTCCAATAGTGTCAGTGCAGGATATTAAGTGAAAACTGAGCTGATAATCACTAAGAACTACAGTAGTCAATATTTGAAGTGGATCAAAAAAGCTGTCCTAAGACAAGAACGGGTTGTTCAATTTTCATGTATAACTTTGATGAAAGGTTTTGATCCACTTCAAATGTTGACTACTGTAGTTTTTATTTGTTATTGGCCATGATGACATCCTGATCCGAAACCTTTCTGAAGTCAAACTCACCTAGTTTGAGGCTGAGGCCGATCTTGGGGCGGTTCTCGTCCTGGAGCAGGACCTCTGGTGGCGAGTTCTCGTGAGGGATGATTATGCCACAGGGCGACTCTTCTCTGGGCGTGTTGGGAGTGGCGTTTCCGCTGGCTGAAGACACTGAGGGGGCGGACATGATGGGTCGCATGGTGGGTTTGAGGCAGGGTTTAGACTCCTCTTCATCCTCTAGCTCCTCCCCTTCCTCAACATCATCGTCAGAGGGAACGTGAGTGTGAACGTGAGTTTCTACGACTGCCTTACGCCGATCTCTGTCTCGTTCTCGGTCTCGTTCCCTGCCTCGGTCTCGCTCTTCTCGAGAGGGTTTGTGTTCTCTCTCCTCCTCAGGCTCAGGCTTCACGGGCGGCTGCCGTAAACGCTCTGCCTCTTCCTCCATCTGATCAACACACACACACACACAACAAAAAATCAGTAAGATATGACACAAAAAAAAAAAAAAGAGCACAACAGTGACCAGTTTGGTTCCAGAAGTACGAAGAAGGTTCGAAGCCACGAAACACACCAGCCAGTAATAAATCACAATAAACACTTTGATTTGCAAAAAAAGAAAGTATTTAAAACGTCTAAAAAAGACATGAAACACTGGGAATTACATGATAAAAGAAAGACAGCATAATATACAATTACTGACTCTATGGATAAAATATATAACAATTATAAAAACAATATTTTAAAATATTTATCAATTTATTTTTTCATAAAAAAATAAATAAAATAATTTTAAAATAATTATATTTAAAGGAATTATTTTATATATATTTTTTTTTTATTAAAGGCCCACTGAAGTGCCTGAAACACAGTATTATTTTGTGTTGACGTAATTTCCACTGAAACAGGAAGACAGGGCGGGACATATAAAGTAGCTCCTCCCCTTTTTAAAATAGCCAATAGCGTTTCGTTTATATCACAGCTCAGTCAGAGCCATTGAGCTCGGTAAAGCTGTGTTTGACAGATTATGACAGTCTAAAAGATTCTCCTTTTAGATTTAATATGAAAGGAAATCCGAGAACGTGATCATGCTGAGGATGTGTAGATTGAAGAGTGTTTACGTTATGTTGGTTCATGACACCGGTGTTTTCTCTTCTACTCATCAGTGCTGTTTCTAATGCAGAGTCTGTCGAACCCTTTCTCCTCATAATCTCCTCCAGAACGCTTTAAAATACAGCAATCTGTGCAGAATTCAAACGTGTCCGATACGTTTTCTGGTCAGCAGCGATTCTCGTGATACTCGCGTGAAACCAGACTTCATTCACATGAGCATTTGATTGGACAGAAAATCTGATGAGAAGCTGAAGTGCAGTGATGTCATCAAAATCATTGATCTTCATTGGCGTAAGTGAGAGACTTTTTTAAGTTTTTAACGCTTATATCTTCTAAATGCAAATTCTGTCATTGTTTTGGAGCACACTAGCTTATAGAGAACAGTCTAACATATTCATACTAAAAGCAAAAAAACAAAACTTCAATTTTGATTTTATGAGGACTTTTAAATGGTTATTATATTATCAACATATTAAATTATTATTATGCAAATAAAAGTAAAAATAAATATATAGTATTTCAATTTCCCAATTTAATTTTTCATAAATTATATTAAATAATTCCTTTAAATACGATATTTGAATATATTTTTGTATATTATTTCACTTGATTAAAATGTATTTAAATAAATAAATAAATGACTATAAATATATTTGAAGTATATTTGCAAAACAAGTAAGAGAGTGACTCTGCGCAGTCGTGGACTCACTCTGCGCAGCTCAGCGTCTGGATCTGGGTGTCCTTCTGCTAGCAGCCTCTGTCTGATCTCCTCCAGCTCTTCCTTCTCTCGTTTCCGGTCACGTTCATCCAGCTCTACCTCCTTCTCTCTGTCCCGCAGTCGCTTCTGAAGAGCGCTGCCCCTGCAGGCGAAGCAGAGGAACAGAAACCGTTTAGGTCAGATACAGATGGTCTGTTGCATACTGTACTCAAAAACGTCATGAGATAAATCTGATATTACATTTCTGAGAATCAGATTGTAAAAAAAAGGTAGTGTTTGCAAGTTCCCAGGCTGCCACAATGAGATACTATTATTGTTTTGAGGCCCAACCATCAGTTACATGAACTTTCTTTTATTCCATGTGCTCTTAAATTGTTTTATAAATAACTTACAGGTTTGATTGTATGAAGCCTGATGTATTTCAGGTTTTTCTGTGAATCTGTTTTACTTTTTGTTGTTGTTGTTGTTTTTAAACTCGTTTTAAATAAGGTACAAAAGGTTGTCTTGAGTATGTGTTATGTTTGATACATTTCAAGGTTTTGTTCTACAATATCCTGCCTTGTCAAACTCTAAACTTGTCAATTTACTTTCGTGCCTGAAGCAATACGGCTATGTAATAAACTTTTTTTTAATGTATTTGAATGTATGTTCTAAGTGTTTTATGTGAAGCACCATGTAAGCTCAAACTAATTGCCCCATGGGGATAAATAAACTAACTAACTACCAAGGTAATATGCAATTTCAGATCTATCTGCCTCTAAATGTTTTGTAAAAAGATAAATTATACACACAGTGGCACACAGAACTCACTTGTAGTATTTTGGGTCGTCTCTGTCATCATCATAGTCTTCGAGAAACTCCTTCAGCCGTTTCCCTTCTTTAGCCTGAGAGGATGATATGATGAAAGAAACATTCAGAAATTGAAACATTCTCTATAATATGCATGTGTTTTAGATCAGGCTAAATTGCTGATTTAAATACAATAGGGCTGTGTCAGACTAAAGATTTGTATAGTCAACCAGTAGTTTTTCATTTTGTCTCATTATTAGTCAATTGGTTGCACGTTTATGAAATTAATTGGTAATATATATACTGGGGGAGTAGCGTCGGAAAATAGTTTGAGTATCAGGGCTGAGAAAGAATATTATATTTATCATTGCTAACAATTACAAAGGAATACTAAACCATAATAATGAGCCTTTTTGGCTCTTTAAGTGCATGCATAAAGCTTTTTACAAGGCGCGCGCAAAAGTAATGATTTTAAATGTGTCCGAAAAACCAGAAAGGAGACTGCATGAACATTTTATTGATAAACCTGTTTTTTCTGAGTCAATAGCTATGTTTCCATCCAAAGTTGCAAATTTAACTGAACTGAAATGAACACAAAACTGGAATATTGCATAAAATATTTGCGAATAAAGCACCGTTTCCATTCAGTGAGTCAAAGAGAACAAAATCTTCACTTCACTGGTGTTAAATATCACTAAGAAAAATGGAAATTGCTGCGGTACGAGAAGCCACTGTATATAATAAATTACTTGAGTCTCAGAGCGCACAGTCGAAACGCAATAAAGTTATTTTGCTTTCGAGGGGAATGCTGCTGTTTGGGAACGCAGTCGTGTAAGACTAGCCTGACGTCGTCATACTCAGATGCTAGTCAGAATGTGAGTCTGATACTGCTCCATTGGGCTGTGATTATGGGGCGGGTTTCAACCAAATCAGGAAAAATATGCCTCTGCACTCAATTGGATCGACTGAATCCCGTATAAGGACGGCAGAAACATCTTTCCGATCGACAAATGCCTTGATCGGGGTTCTCTGTTCCTCTTTTAAATAAATGCGCTGTCTACATCTTCTATAACAGACGCGATGGCTGAATCTACACATCTCAGTTCTCCAGCGGCGGCCATCTTTGTTGTAAACGAATTCAACCCAAGCGCTCTTTGGTGTCGTGATGATTACGTTACTGTTGATCATCTGTCCATCATCGTATAAAGCCCGCCCTGACAATTTGATTGGTCCGAACAGCTTTGGTTCGGGCATACTTGCTTCACAACAGATCAAGTCCAGACCGAACTTCCCATCCTCAAATGTTGTGGGCGGGGCTAAGCTCGGCTGGCATCCAGGCTAGTGTAAGGGCCCTTTCACACCTACCTTGTTTGGTCCGGACTTTCGGACTTTAAGGTTTGGTCCGGGTCAAAATTGCAGGTGTGAAACCTTCCCCGGACCACGGTCCGGACCACACAGATGAAACTGAACAAAGGTTTGGTTTGTTTCTAGTGTGAAGGCATTTCTGTATGGTTCGGACTTTCAGACCTTTTACAGGAAGATCCGGTGGTTCCCGCATAGTCGAAAAAACAGAAGGTGGCAGGGAAAATGAGCCGTGGTAACGTAAGCCATGGGCAGAGGAGGAGACGAGATTTTTAATTAAAGTATGGTCTGATGACATAAGAAGTCAACTGGATAAAATGTTCGCACGACGAGGACGTTCATTTGGCGAATTTGAACTAGCCTTGTGTATAGTTGGTGCTGCAGGTAATTAATCCATAAAAATAACACATATATATATATAGTTGCAACGATATCCGTCTATTCATTCATGTTGTCAAAGTTACCCGCCGAATTGACAACACGCTGACGTCAGACACACTTCCATTTACAAACCAATCAATGTCAAGATGCAGCACATAGATGATGACGACAGGACGCAAGTGTGTGTCATGTAAAGTTCTTTAGTGCGCTCGCATAATTTCAATGTGAAACCAAAACAAAACTTTCTGAATGTATAAAATGTATCAAAACGTGAACTTTGGTTCGGACCTTGGTGCGGACTTTCAGGTGTGAAAACGCCCTAAGACAGTTCTGGGAGAGAATTATACTGAACCACTTTGATGACAGACTTAGTTCAGGCATTTCAGATGCTGTGCAACGAGATTGGTCCGCTGGTTAGTCCAGTTATGCCATCCCATCGCAAAGTCACGTGACTTTTTTTATGCGCATTGAGGAATTTATGCTGTAAATGTCGCTATTCGGTAAACCATCGTATCATGTTTTCTTATTGGATCAATTTCATTGACTAAGCCTCTTCTTGTCGACTAACATTTGGTCGACTAAAATACATTGAGAACAAAGTTGTTTAACCATTTCACGCCGGCGTTCCTCCTCCCTCTCGATCTCCTTGCTGTAGTCTCTGGCTTTCTTCCTCTCTCTGAGCTCCCAGTTCTTCAGACGCTGTTGAGAGACAGTAAGTAAAGAAAATAAATAGCTTATCAAAACAGCTAATCATCCAATAATGTGATCAGACAGGCTGAATACAGAGAAAGAGAGATCACTCACCTCCTGATACGCCGCCTCTTTCTCTCGCAGCTTCCTCTCCAGTTTGCGCCGCTCATACGCCTCTTCTTCATCTTCCTCACGATCGCGCTTCTTATCCTTATCTCGGTCTCTATCGCGACTCTGTTCTCTGAAAACAGACCGCACCCAATCACATGTGATACGTGTCATTTATTGTAGACCCAGAACTTTCGTTTTTGACCCACAACATCTAAATATTTTGGCATATATTTTTTTTAGCTCTAGAAAAAATATTATACATTAATATTAGATAAACATAAATGAAAAAAATGTGTGTATAGTCAAACCAAAAATTATTAGATATAATTTTTGAGATTCTTTTTACTCGTGTGTGTAGGACACTATAGTTCATTTATGTAAGTGAGGAGAGCAAAATAAAGTAAACTGACATATTACATCAAAACTGTGATGATGTGAGAAATGTTGAAGGTGTCTGAATACATTTTGGTTTGACTGCATTACGGCTGTCCCCTAATAGTCAACTAACCGACTAACTGAAAACGAGACACAAACACGACGTTTCTTGTACCTGGATCGGCTGCGGTCTTCGCTGATGTCACGACTTCGGTCTCTCTCCCAGTCCCTCTCTCTCTCACGCTCTTTCGTGCGCTCGCGGTCTCGATCTCTTTCTCTCTCCCTCTCGCGTTCGCGCTCTCTCTCGCGCTCCCTCTCTCGGTCCTTCTCCCGCTCGCGGTCTCGTCGTTCGCGTTCCCTCTCGCGCTCCTTGTCTCTCTCCTTGCGTTCGCGGTCCAGCTCTTGCCTCTCCTTCTCTCGCTTTCCCTTTTCTTCTTCCAATTTCTGTGGGAAAACGGGGAGGGAAGTTTTCAGATTAGCAACTGCTCGTGCACAACATGAGTACATAACACAATATCAATTTATGAGGAAGTGGTTTACAGTCCCTGCCTTTCACATATTCGCTCATATTAAGGGACCAAAAGTCTATGACCACACGAGAAAATTATTCGAATTAGCATTTAATTTTTTAGTTTATTATATTATCAACATAAGGAGTGAAAAATTAAGAAAAATGAGTCGCATCATCAAATATTTATTTGATTAGTAACATTAAAAAAAATCTTAGATAGAACATAAAATTATAAATTTTGAGTTTGGCAGTGCTAGTGAGATAGAAATCACACACTTTTAAAATGTTCTTCATGCATGTCAGGATTGTCTTACAATTTTTCTAAAGCGTAATCTAAACGAATACAATTTTTAATGTGGAGTCTTGGACTTTTGAATCGCCCTGTATGATGACAGATAAAAATCAAGCAACTGTTCAGCAATTAATAAAAGGAAACCTGGAAACCACTTTTGAAATATAAATTTGACATTGCTGCAACTGAATCAGATGAGAAACAGTTGAGGGCTCTGTAATATCCGTCTCATCACATGATCAATAGAAAGAGGCTTCAATCCTTGTGAAACTAGTTGTTTGTGCACTTACAGGTGTTGACTAGCGACTCACAGCGCTTCCGTGGCCCTACAAGCCTTTATTGTTAGGCCTGGGAGGAAAAGCAGGTCAAAGGATTCACAAGGACAAAATAAAAAAAATAAAAACTATTCTCTTTGCTTGCAACAATCTGACAAACAACTTCAAACATTGTGACAGGAGCATTGCATACTGTATTTGTTAAGATTTGTTTCTTTTTCTTTGCAGTTTCTTTGTGGTTTGGATAGAAAAGGCAACAAACGAAGGTGTAGAGACTGCTTACCCGACTGCAGACGACACGGGCCTCAGAGGATCTGACCGAGCAATTATGAAATGCACTGAAGCCCAGCATGACACCCACGACTTTAGTCTCATTTCAACAGCTCTATTATTAAAATATCCGTCCAGAGAGGCGTCTATCAACAGCTTCTACTTCCCAGAAAGCTAAAGTCTCATGGATTCATTATAAATACAATTTAAAGAGTCTAATTTTACTGCAAAATATGCTGAATTATTTTATAAGCGCTGAAACATGGGTGTTATGCGACTGAGCAGCAGCAGCAAATGAACATGTAGACAGGAGGTAAAGACAAGACAGGAATTTAGCCGAAAACAATTACATAAACGCATTAAAAGGACACTTCTGCATTGACTTAGATTTAAAGTGACGCTGCTCTTAAATAACGTTTCTACTGGTTAATTTGGGTTGTATTTAACAGTGAAGCAAGACAGGATAGGATTAGTAGGCTTTGTGAATCTTTAGATCAGTTTATATCAAGTCTTCATTAACTAATATTGCATAACGATAACGACTTGCGCATTAAAAAAAAAAGTATTGCTATGTGTTCCGAGTGGTTTGTATATATCAGTGGTTATTAACAAGTCCATGTAATTTAAATAAACCTGAAATAAAATATAGATAATAGATCAATATGCTAATGTGCTGATTTGCTGCTCAAGAAACATTTCTGATTATTATTATTATCAATGATGAAAATTGTTGTTTACTGTATTTTTGATTAAGTAAATGCAGCCTTGGTCAAGTCAAGTCAGATATATATCCAGATATTGCTCGTGTCCCTCCTTCAATACAAGTCTATGGGACTTTTTGCAAAATTGTAATTCTGATCAATTAAAAACACAAACTGCATGATTTGAGGAATCATTCATGTGTTAAGCACAACTGGCACAAGACGAATGATGTGTCAAAATGTAATACTTAGTGTTACTGAAAGGATAATTCCAGTATTTATCACTTTGAGTCTATTTTCTAGTTTGTTTAGGATGAACTAGAGTGGTGGACACAGAAATTTTGATGATGGGTCCCGTCTCGACTTTTTGACTCTTTTAGCGTTTCCTTAACGTTCGTTTTCAAAACTGTGCAACTCACCGAGTGGTTAGTGGTGTTCGGTGATGATCAAAAACAAATATATCGGCGCAATGTATGATTTCAATCCGTGTTATTTGCTATAGTGGAACTATTTTTTCAGATACCTCACAACCACGTATAAACTTCCGCTCGATATTTGAGTCTGAAGCGTTTTACAAAATACCAAATAAAACACTGCATTTCGCTACGCTACTTGTTTTGGAACATCAACGAACACCACTAACCACTCGGTGAGTTGCACAGTTTTGAAAACGAACGTTAAGGGTTGTTTTAAGGACACGTTTGCATGCCGGTAGACAGCCACTCTGAAGCGCTCAGAGGCGATTCTAAAATAGTCAAAATTTCTGTGTCCACCACTCTAGTTCATCCAAAACAAACTAGAAAATAGACTCAAAGTGCGGAATTATCCTTTAATTATCCTTTTGTACTTGAAAAAAGGGGTTTTATAGTAATTCTGTGTGAATTTAGCTGTACAAAATGTTAAGACGAAAGAACACAAAAAAAGTAAACATTCAGTGAACAGACACACTTAACAGGAAAAGAAAAGAGAGCAAGCAAGCAGGAATGTAGAGAGATGTTGGCAGACTCAATCACAAAGCGAATTCATACCTGCAAAATCTTCAGAAAGTCCGTGTGCTGTGGAGGGGCGCCCCCTACTTTTACAAGAGCCGAATGGGCCAAATCACTGTTATTCAAGTCAGCAGTATTTATTATAGCACCAACATCACTTTTACTAGCAGACCCACACAGGTTCACTGGCCGCCCATATCTTGGAGAACCAAAAAATATGCAGTTTCCCAGCTTATCGCTTTTATAAACACAGTAGAGTTGATCTCACACACACTTTTGACACCCCTTGATATTAAAAACCCAGAACGAGAATATCAGATCGAGTCGGTGCAGTTGCCCCTGTGCAAGCCCTCCTGAAGGGGGCGCCCAGTACAAGTAGAGAAAAATGGAAAGCTCATACTTACATCCTATCCTTGCTACTTTTTCCAAAGCTGTGAGATTCATCTTGGTTTAGTCACCATATGATCTCTATCATAATGGTGGGGTTTAATGAATAGATTAGCTTTTAGGGAAGTGCACAGAACGTCCATGCATTGTATGTGTGACTACATTTCCCACCCTTAACATGGAGGCCACGCTACAGTTTACACAAGCCAGTGATAAAAATGCTCTGGACTCAAATGATGCCTAACTTCTGCACTATATCAAGTTAAATCTTAAATATAATAAAAGTTTTGCTGTTTACAGGCTAAATATCTATTCATGCTGGTATGTTGCCAAACTAAACTAGGTGTAAGAGGCTGTTGTGCTCTACCTGTGATATGGAGTAAATTAGCATGTATTTTACCTTATGGGTATCGCGGAATTTGTTGATCTCCCTGGAAATCAAATCTCTTTTGTCATCTTCCATTTCCATGGCATTGATGTCATCCTAAACAGCCAAAGACAGAAAATGGAGAACATGGTTAACCTGTGACCCTATATCTACTTCTATAATACTGACATTGTGGAAAGCAAATGTGTGGTGATCACTGCAAAGAGATTTTTTTAAGTGTCTCTGACATTTATTTGATCAAAAGGGAAATATTACAATTTGAACTAACGATTTTCTATTTTAATATCCTTTAAAATGTAAAAGCTGAATTTTCTGCACCATTACTCCAGTCTTCAGTGTCACATGATCCTTCAGAAATCATTCTAATATGCTGATTTGCTGCTAAATTATTATTGGTGCTAAGTTACTAATATAGGTCATTCACAATTGTGACCGCAGCTTTTTTCTTATTTCTGGAAGCTCTAAAAATGTTTTTATTGACTTTGGGCAAGAAATTCAACTTTTAAATGACAAAATAGATTGTCTTGATTAAAATCAATTAATATCATGTGACTAGTGTGAAAGGTCACATGACCAGATCAGTTCACTTCCTGCTTACACATCTAGAAGAAGATGTCTTCCTCAGACTACAACAAAAAGTAGTATTTTAAAAATTTTAATTTACATATAGAACTATCATATTTTGTACATATATTCTTTAAAGGGTCTACTACTGATATATTTTGAGAATTATACTCCTGCATATATATTTTGCTCGTAAGACTTGTAAATTTGTTTACGGTCACAATTGTGACCGGTAGTATAACACAGTGCTTCAATTGAAAACAGAGGTATTGGCTGGTATTGGCAGGTTTTGGCAATCCTACACTGAACATGCCACACCTGTGAGGGGGATGGATTATCTTGGCAAAAGAGAAGTGCTCACTAACACAGATTTAGACAGATTTGTGAAGAATATTTGAGAGAAATACCCTTTTGTGTACATAGAAAAGGTCTTAGATCTTTTAGTTCAGCTCATGAAAAATGGGGGGAAAAACAAAAGTATTGCGTTTATAATTTTGTTCAGTGTGAGTGTCCCAGAAACGGTCAATATGTTGGACCTTCTTGACGTACATGACCCCCTTCCCCCCACCCCAAATTGAAAGTGACTGTGATAGTGATGGCTCAGATAGGGAGTACCAGGGTGAAACAGCCCATTTGCCAAGTAGACTATTGAATGGCGATGCAGAGGTGAACTATCTGGAGGATTGGGCAGATGTTCATGAGAACCAATTGGTGTGCCCCACACATGACCACAAACAACCCTTTCTACAACGTACGGCCCATCTTCAGTGCACTGAATGAGTGAACACAACACGCATCTCCCTGAAACTGGCCCAGGACAGGGCCCAAGTGTAGTCATGGTCTAGCCCATAGGGGTCTAGCCGAACAAGCAGAAGTTCCTCCAGGGTGTAACTTTGTACATGACAACCTTTTCACCTCACTAAGCCTTCTTCACGAAATGACAAAACGAGATATTGGATGTCTTGGAATGAATTGTTTCAATAGGTCTAATTGAAGAATTTGAATGAATTCTGACTATGTTGTTTCCCACCAGTATAAAACCTAATATTTCACTAACTTAACCAACATAAAATCAAAAAAGGCATAATGTTTGAGTGTTAGGGAGGTCTAAGGAGTAATGCATGTACTCAAGTTGCAAGAAAACATTTGGGATTAAACGGGTTAAAGTTGAAAACAGATTTTGTTGCTTAACATTTTTGTGGAAACCATTTTTCAGGATTCTTTGATTAATAGAAAGTTTAACTTAAAGTTTAAATTTGAAATACATTTTTTGTAACACTAAATGTCTTCTTTACAATCCTTGCTGAATAAAAGTATTCATTTCTTTCTCTTTTTTTTATCTTTGTTACCCCAAAATCTGTTTTCAACAATTGTTTCTTGAGCAGCAACTCCTCATATTAGAGTGATTTCTGAAGGATCATGTGACACTGAAGACTGGAGTAATGATGCTGAAAATTCAGCTTTGATCACAGGAATAAATTTAAAAATATTCATTTATATAATACATATATATACAAATGTCTTATAAAAAACCATTACAGAGAAGGACCAGCCAAGATGAACTAAAGCCAACCTCGCCCTTCTTGTCTCTCTTCTTTTTGCGGCGACTCGACTCGTCGTCCTGTGATGGAGCATTCAGCTCGTTTGAATACTCCCGGATCAGGCCGTCAATGGCACCTTTGACAATTTGGTCCCGCTTCTTAGTTTCTTCATCCAGAACCTCCTCTTCCTCGTCGCCAGCATCCTCTGCCTTGCCATTCTGCCAGATACACAGAAGATCATAACTCAGAATTTTTTGTAGCAGAACGTATCTAACATTAGCTATGTTTCCATCTAAGGTTGCGAATTTAACTCATGCGCAAAATGGGAATATTGCATAAAACGTTTGCAAATAAAAGCGCGTTTCCATACAGTTAGTCGAAGAGAAAAAAATCACCACTTCCTGATAAACAAGTGCTAAACATCACGAAGAAAAGTAGGAGAAGCTACTGTATATAATAATTTTGGAATATAATAAATTACTTGCATCTCAGATCGCGCAGACGAAACGCAATTAACGTATTTCGGGGGCGGATACTGATGTTTGGGAACGCAGTCGTGTAAGACAGTTCTGGGAGGGAATTATACTGAACCACTTTGATGACAGACTTTGCTCAGGCATTTCAGAACCACCAAAACAGCATTTCAGATGCTGTGCAACGAGATCGGTTAGTCCAGTTATGCCGTCCCATCGCAAAGTAATGTTACGTTGATACTAGTGCTGGGCAACGATTAAATTTTTTAATCGCGATTAATCGCATGATTTTCTTGCAATTAATCGCGATTAATCGCATTGTTACGCGCAAACTTTAATAATGAATTCTAAAGTAGTGTATTACTCACTTTTGATTTAAATGTACTGCTATATACACAAAAGTGTAATAACATGTGGGTTGCAAAAACTTTAAACAAATAAGGTGCTTTATACCAGCAGTATTCCCTTTACACAGCAATAAAATATTTATTGTAAATCTCAACTTAAACATTAATGTAATCAAATCAAATATTAAAACAAAGCTATTTGCCACTGCCAGGGCTTTACCTTTTATCTAGCTTGTTAAAACGAGTCCAGTTTTCTAGGTTTTTTTCTTAACAGGTATCAACAGGTGTCTTTTAGCAGCAGAAACAGTCTATGTATGAGATATAAGTCGACCAACGTTACTTCTCTGATAGTAGCTTAGGTTTGGTCATGCCATGGTTTCCCACGTACAATAAGATTGCATTAAACAGAGGTAAAGCCCAATTTATACTTCTGCGTCGAACTTACGTCGTACCCTGACTTGCACCTCTCCAAAAATGTAACAACGAGTCAATTCTACGCGTACCGCAAGCGCTGTGATTGCTAGAACCGCTCCACGGGTTTCACATGAGGGAGGCATGTGTAATTGCGCGTCAACGCGGACAACGACGCAGAAGTAAAACCAACCAACGCGTAGTGTATAGCGTAAGTCCGACACAGAAGTATAAATCAGCCTAGAGTGAGGTGAATTGGTCGAGCACAAGGTGCAGCGACAAGCGAGTGCGTTCTGTGAAACTGTTGCGGTCATGCTCGCCTCACGCGCTCGCCTCACGCACGCGCCCGCGCCCGCCCGTTGCCGAAGTTGAATTGTCTAAAAGGACTTTGATTGTCTATAACTTTTTGTACACGACGCGCACTCGCAGTACAAATCATTGGAAGAGAGACTGACCCTCGGCTCGCTGTTTGTGAGTTTCCAATATTTAAATAGTTATCAGGACATCAACAGAAGGGAATTCACATTGCAGAGCATCCCCGCTAAACTACACGCAGGCACATCAGGTAAAGTTATGTATAATTTTAATTTAAGTTAAAAAGACTACAGCTGGGTAGCACACAGAAGCCGTTGCCATGGTTACTATCCATAGAGCGCCTGTCATTCACTCGTGGAGCGCTGTCTCCCTTTCTGTTCACCTGAGAGAACCTGCCAAAGCCCCTCCACTGCTGGTTTGGGTGGGTTATTTGCTGGCTGACCAACATGTGATCCATGGTTTGACTGTAGCCCTATGTCCTATTCAGACCCAGTGTGCAACGGACTTAAAAAAAAAAAAAAACTGCGTTAACGTGCGATAAAAAAATTGTCGGCATTAAATAATAAATGCGTTAACGCGATAACGGGTTAACTTGCCCAGCCCTAGTTGATACACATCGGAGAAAAAACTTGATCCAACTTAAACGAGCGCATACGTTTTTTGTTTTTTTACGTTTTTTGTTTTTTTATTTAACCACATCTTGTGATTTCCATCCAACGTTTTTTTATGCAATATCCAGAATTGTGCATAAAAATAGGTAACAAGATTTTGGAAACAAAATATGAAGTAAAAAAATCCCTGCATTTTCACAATTGTGGATACCAGTTACAAAATCTAATATGCATTTGAAGACACAAATACTCTTCTCATACAAATAAGTAAACACTGTTTAAGTAATTTAGTTTAGTATCGCCTGCAGGGCTTGACATTAACTTTTTTGCTCACCAGCCACTGTGGCTAGTGGTTTTCCATAGTTACTAGCCACTCCGCATGTTCACTGGCCACAATTTGGACACCGATACCATAGGGGAATAACTACCATATAGATATTTTTAATAGCATCTCATAATTTGGCAGCCGGTATATTAGGCTACTGTCACTTTAAGACCTGACGCACATACCCATTATACTGTGTTATATAGCCAGTATACTTTATGTGCACGCACTTTGGGTGTGAGCACAAAATCTGCGGGAATAGTAAAATTGTGCTCAATACGCGCAATCCCTCGCCAGATTCAAGCCCTGTAACACCAACAATATTCATCCGGAGCAAATAAAACGAGTGAGTAAAGGGTTGGTGTGTCACTCGCTGTTGGAGAGATTAGAGAGCGAGAACACGCAGCTGGTATCTTTTGTATCTATTCTGCGGGAGAGTTTCAGATATTTCATTATTTATATGTATCGAAAAATCAATATTACTGCCAACACTAGATTGCACTTAGTTTATTATTTCAGATGCCTTTTTAAAAGACTACAATTGAAAAATGTATATTATATAAAATTCAACCCGCCAAAATGGCTAGTGACTGCATTACACGCCAACGCTGAAATACACCCGCATTTGGCGGGTTGGTGGGTGTTAATGTCAAGCCCTGATCGCCTGGATATCAAACTGGTCTCATACTAACTCCATTTTCACTGGTGCTCTTCTTCTTTGCTTTCCACTCGTCCAGTTGTGCTTTGGTTTTGGCATCGACTTTGACCAGAAGTTTCTTTTCTCCAACCTGCAACTCGTGTAGCAGCCGTAGAGCTCGTAGAGTAGATTCAGGCTCTTTGTATTCACAGAAACCAAACGCTGAACGCAAATGAACAAAAAATATCTGTGAGCAGCCAGCCTGACATACTCACAACATTCACAGTCAGGCAGTGCAACAGACTGAGCTTAAAGGGTTATTTCACCCCAAAATGAAAACTCTGTCAGTAATGACTCTCCCTCATGTTGTTCCAACCCTGTAAGACTTTCGTTCATCTTCAGAACAAAAATTAAGATATTTTTTATTAAATCTGAGAGCTGGATCACTCCTCCATAGGCTTCTATTGTAATTGAAACTGGCCGGCCCAGAAAGTTATTAAAGACATCGTTAAAATAGTTCGAGTGACTACAGTGGCTCAACCTTAAGTTTATCAAGCGACGAGAATACTTTTTGTGCGCAAAAAAACAAACAAAAATAACGACTTTATTCAACTATTCATTTCCTTCTCTGTACGGCCTCGAGTGAGTTCACGTAGTGTAACAGCTAGGGCTGGTCCGAATACCATTTTTTGAGCTTCGAAGCTTCGGTAGTAATGAGCATCGAATATTCAAAGCTTCGGAATCTCTATATGTCTGTCTGTCCGTCCGTTTGCATTTTGATTACTTCGAGAAGCGTTCATCCAAACGACTTCACAAGGAGTGCAGTGCCGTATTTGGTGCAATATAGATAGACAGGCGAGACGCGACACGTTCAGAATTAATAAACTTTTATTAAACTACAGAACAGCGCAAGCGGGAAGCGCGCGCGCCTCACGCGAGCAGAGCTTATGCCAAGAACGGACACTGCATTAGTGATATAAAACAAACACACACAGGTCTGTTAACCTAAATATTAGACTACCTTATTAAAAATATTGCTTAAGTTAACAGCCCTGTGTGTTTTATATCACTAGTGCGTGCAGTGTCCGTTCTCGGAGCATATAAGCCCTGCTCGCGTGAGGCGCGACGCTTCTTTATTTAAATCTACCTTACCGCTTCTTTATTTAAATCTAATCTATTTAGTCATTAATTTGTTAGTGAGAAAAATATTAGACTACCTTATTATAGGGCTGTCACTTTTGAAAAAAATCTAATTCGAACGGATATCGAATATCAAGCAATGTATTCGAATATATTTGAATATCTACGAGCCCCCCGCCCCCATAAACAAATAAATAAATAAAAACAACACAACACCATAACGGAGATTCAATCACGAATTTATTAACAACAGTCTCATAAACAGGACTCGGGCCATAGCCTGTCTGAAAAAAAAAGTTTGAATTAAATGTTTGAAATATGAATAATCAATATGAACGTGCCACTATGCATAGCCGATCGCAACATTAGGCTACATAGAAGAAAACAGAATCGGAACAGCATGGCACAATAATGTGACAGCTTAAACAGTAACGTTAGTCATGAGTAAGACATAGCAGCATTATTTATTTCTTAATGTTGTTTGCTAGAAACTAGGGGTGTCAATTTTCACAAATTCCCATGATCGATCGTCGTTTAAATTAATGATCAATTAATCGATTAATCGTTAGCCTTAATACTGCAATATGCGTCTGCTGCAGTGCATATGGCCAACAGCATGACAGCTGCTCAAACCGCTGTTCCTCACCAAATTAATGAGAATGGTTTTAATCTAAATAAAGGGCTAGTAGGATTGTAAAATGTTTCGATGTGATTGATAATTAAATTACAGGGCTCGAATTTCGGCGCGGGTATTGCGCATAATTCTAATAATTCCCACAGGTCTCCCATTTTTTATAAAGCAGGAAATCCCCGCAATCGTAATCCACACAGATTATAAAATCAAATCATTATTTTAACAACTCTCTGCCAGACGCAATTTCACAAACAGCGTGGGTGTTCAGCGGTGCCGCGTCTTCTTTCTCTTCTCTCAAAATGTGTTGTGCAACTTGCAAGGCAAGCATCAAGCGCTGCGACGATAATACACACTCGCGTTTAGGAGTCGGGGCATGACGGAATATTCACTCGCACAATCGGGCCAGCAGTGCATCGTGACTGAAGTTTACCATTTGCACGTCTTTTTAAGTCTTACCAGTTTAAACATTCAAGCGATTTTAAACTAATCAGTGCTCGTGCGCTCTCTGAGATGATTTTCTATGCGCACATTCATAGAGAATCCGCCTCAAAAACAGCTGACCAGTAACAAAAGTTATTTTTCGCGGATTATATGCTTTAACAAGCAAAATTGTGTCAATTTCGGTCTTCGTGAGTATCTCTAAACATAGTCGGTTTTGTCTTTTAATAAGCATAAAACGCATGCCAGTATAATGAACACAGGATCCGTGCACTAGCTCATTAATTTAGTTGTCAAAACAACAAAATATAGCTTTAAGTTAAAGGAATCAGGATTAATAGCCTATATATATATAATTTATTCAGGACTAAAATACTACCCAGTGTTATTTTCCATTTGATTACTTTATTCAGTTTCTGTAGGCCTATGAAGTTAGACCCATTGAAAAACTTTTCTCTTTATTTGTCTTTATTTGTATCTTTATTCTATTGTATTTATTTGTGCTACTTTTTTCAATTTAATTAAACAATTTAAATCAAGCTTCCTTGTGTTGTGTAAACTCTTAACAACAATATTACCCCATTGTAAAAATGCAATGAGCGCAAACATTTAGGCAAGATAAATGTAATTTTTGTTTTGGAAAAAATGCCCCCCCGCCCTTCTCCCCCTTCAAAAAAAATCATCTAAGGGGGGATTTCCCCCCCATTTTCCAAAACGAAATTCAGGCCCTGAATTAAATTAAATATTTAATAATCAAATATAACGACTAATACAACGTGTCACCAACGCCGCCTCAGATGCGCTTGTCAATGTGACTTGTGGACGCGTGCTCTTCCTGGAACAACGCACTTAAAACGGCAACTAAACCCAATGAATTCACACCGATTTAATAAAATAGTGTTCTCATGTTATGTAATATGACAGTCCCAAATGAATCCTCGTTATTAGTCGTGCATTCTGCTTGAGCGGCTCGCGCTGAATGAATAACTTAACCGTTGAGCACTTTGCTAGCACGTTATTTAACTCAAAGAAACGCATCCTATGAGATTAATCAGATATATACAAAATAAACATAATATTACAAATTATATCTGCACAAAATGACGTGAATGCACAAGTGAACTTGAACTAAGTTACGTGCCATTCAGAATGACTCATGTTATGGATGCGCTCTTCCTGGAACAACGCGACACGGCAACTAAACCCAAATAATTCACAATGTTTTATTACAATATTGTTCTCTTTATAATGTTATATAATATGACAGTCCCAATAGTCGTTATTAGTCGTGCATTGCCATTTGAGCTGCGCGCGCTAAAGATCACGCTGCGTCAATTCTTAACCAAATGCATCCAATAAGATAAATCAGATATAGATAGGCGCACACAAAATAAACTATTACAACTTACATTTGCACAAAACAAAAGGCAGCGAATGCACACGCAAACTTATAGTCATGATGAAGGTGTAAAATAGTCCCAAACATAACTCCGGTGCGCTCGCTTACATGTTTCGCGGTTGAGCAGCACGCACGCGCATGAACCTGCTTAATCGATGATCGATAAGGTTTATCGATTAAACGTGTTATCGACAATTAATCGATCATCGATTAATCGTTGACATCCCTACTAGAAACACCAATCTGTCAATTTGATCTGGATCAAGTGCGGCTCTCTTTTTATTCACGATGTTCCCCGCGGTGGAGAACACACGTTCGGAGCGCACAGACGTGCCTGGCACACACAGGTATTTGCGCATCAACGTTGAGATAAGTGGGTATTTGTTGCAGCCTGTGTCTCTCCACCAATGCAGTGGTGTTGCTGTCTGCGGGGAGAGGATTGGAGTATTGGAGTAGATGAGATGGATTGGAGTAGTAAATTGTCCGCTCATGTTGGCCTTTCTGTGCATTATCTTCCATTTTCAAAACAGATTATTCGCTTGATTTGGTCATGAGCCTACGCTACAATACGTTTAGAGCGCCCTCTACTGGATGAGATGACAAACAATAAAATAAAAAACAAACGGTCTAATCATAGACTGTAAAAAATGCGTTAAGCATGGCACTTTAAAAACCGGATAGTTTATTTATAGTTCGGTTACGGTTATTTCACGTCATGTTCGAATGCATATTCGAATATCGAATAAAAAGTGACAGTCCTACCTTATTAAAAATATTGCTTTTCTCACTAACAAATTACAGACAAAGTAGGGTAGATTGAAATAAGCGGTGCGCTTCACGCGAGCAGGGCTTATATGCTCTGAGAACAGACACTGCACGCACTAGTGATAAAACACACAGGTCTGTTAACTTAAGCAATATTTTTAATAAGGTAGTCTAATATTTTTTTCACTAACAAATTACTGACAAAGTAGGGTAGATTTAAATAGCCTAAAGAAGCGGCGCGCCTCACACGAGCAGGCTCCGAGAAGGACACTGCAAGCACTAGTGACATAAAAAACACACGTCTTTTAACTTAAGCAATATTTTTAATAAGGTATGTCTTATAATATTTTTCTCCCTGACAAAGTAGGGTAGATTTAAATAAATAAAAACGAAATTTAAATAAATAAAAACGAAATTTAAAATAAACGAACTGTAGGCTAATAGCCTAAATAAAGAACACGGTAGCAAAAACAATAACAATTTCAATAACAACATCACAAATTTCAATTTATATTTCGCAGTAGATTAATTTAGATTGATAATAACGGGTAAAAACGATAATACATTTTGTTTCTATTATTCTATTTTCCACAATATCACAGCAACGCAGCTTAACCCAAAACACAAGCTCAGGCATTGCACTTCTGTTCATGATACAAACTCCGCTGTTCTGTGCTCTAGCCAGAGAATACTCCCGTTGCAGGAACACTTTTAGTAGTCCAAGAAGAAGCAAATATATTTATTAAGTAGCTATAACGAAGTTATATGTTAAGTATTATATTTCACCAGATTTTATAGTGTAAAAGATATTCAAGCGTGAATAGAGGGAATGCATTAACGTCACTTCCCCGCCGGAACACGCCCCCCTCAGCGGGACTGAGTGGCAGAAGAGCTGCTGCGTGACTGGAGTTAATAGGGGAAACTGCGTTAACGCGAGTAAAACAAACTATTATCAGTTTAAACTAAAAGTTGGACTCGATATAGTGTTCCTTACAACTTATCAAAGATCCAGTGATCCATGGATATTGACATGCAGCCAGGAATCGTGTTTCCTGACATTTATATGTGCCTGATTTCGACGCCGGGGAAATAAATGAAGACAATTTGCCTGTAAACGTTTTATATAAATACAATATAGATAGGTCTAAATCCGAGTGATCACTTACATTAATGTTATACTGTATATCATCATATCGTCCAGCCCTAAAACTTGCATAGTTTTTTGTCAGTGTTTATTTAAAAACATCCAATTATGCAGAATATAGTCTGTTCTGTAGCTTTTTGCAGTCTGTAAAAATATACAGTACCTCAGATTTCTGGTCAAATCTAGTTGTACAGTCAATCGCAAAGCTCTTTCCCATTTTAGATGTGTTTTGTGTGATTTTCACGGCGTTCACGCTGAAAACAAATGCTGCCGCTCAGTCTTTTTGCCACTTGTGGGCGTGACCGCATTCACTCCGGCCGACGGTGATGTAATGCGCATACCCTCTATGAGAACCGTTTCGAGGGGGATGCCAGGTGTGCAAAAAAAAAAAATATTCGAATGTTACATTTTCAAATCGAATACCAACCCACCGAACGAATATTCGAATTTTCTAATATTCGGGTCCAGCCCTAGTAACAGCGTAGCGCTTCTGTGTTGTACGTCACACGCATCACACACATGACCAGCGTCGGCCAATAGTGAGCCTGCGTGTGACGTACAACCCAGAAGCGCTGCGCTGTTACACTACGTGAACTCACTCGAGGCCCACAGAGAAGGAAATGAATAGTTGAATAAAGTTGTTATTTTTGTTTGCTTTTTGCGCACATAAAGTATTCTCGTCGCTTGATAAACTTAAGGTTTAGCCACTGTATCCCTCGCCAGATTCAAGCCCTGTAACACCAACAATATCCATCCGGAGCAAATAAAACGAGTGAGTAAAGGGTTGGTGTGTCACTCGCTGTCGGAGAGATTAGAGAGCGAGAACACGCAGCTGGTATCTTTTGTATCTATTCTGCGGAAGAGTTTCAGATATTTCCGTATCAATATGTATCGAAAAATCAATATTACTGCCAACACTAGATTGCACTTAGTTTATTATTTCAGATGCCTTTTTAAAAGACTACAATTGAAAAATGTATATTATATAAAATTCAACCCGCCAAAGTGTCTAGTGACTGCATTACACACGCATCACACACATGACCAGCGTCGGCCAATAGTGAGCCTGCGTGTGACGTACAACCCAGAAGCGCTGCGCTGTTACACTACGTGAACTCACTCGAGGACCACAGAGAAGGAAATGAATAGTTGAATAAAGTTGTTATTTTTGTTTGCTTTTTGCACACAGAAAGTATTCTCGTCGCTTGATAAACTTAAGCTTGAGCCACTGTAGTCACTCGGACTATTTTAACGATGTCTTTAACTTTTCTGGGCCGGCAAGTTTCGATCCCTTAGAAGCCTATGGAGGAGTGATCCAGCTCTCAGATTTAATCATAAATATCTTAATTTGTGTCCAGAAGATTAATGAAGTCTTACGGGGTTGGAACAACATGAGGGAGAGTCATTACTGACAGAGTTTTCATTTTGGGGTGAAATAACCCTTTAAATGAATTGAGATATTGTGTGTTAAAAACATATTTACCTTGGAGTTTCCCTGAGGCACCTTGAACTCGTTTCCAGCTCAAGACCAAACCACATTTCTGAAACACAATTGGTTATCGTCAACATCAAACTTTTAAACCAAGATTTATTTCACTTTAGATTAAAACTCATATGGAACCAAGTCCTCTACATTGCTGAATGCATTAGACTGTATTGGATAGGTGGTCATACTTACGGCCAGCAGCTGTCTGATGAGCATGTCAGAGGCTTTCTCAGAGATGTTCCCTACAAACACGGTGGTTGTGGGACCGTTGTTGTCATCGTCGTCTTTTGCCCGAGCAGCCATACTTTCCTTCCTGGGAGCAGCAACTTTACTAACCACAGACATCGCCGTGGGCAAAAGAACCTGATACATCACATCACAATTAATACTGTACAGCCATGTGACAAAAAAAAAGTGCTTGTGACTTGTCTCTGAAATACTGATTCAAAAGTTCATTACTCAAGAAATGCATGGAAGCATTTCAATGGCATATTTTGTGTATTAAAATGTTTCTGTACAAACATATCGTCGCTGTGCGTCGGAAACCTTGTATGTCCAAAACCGCTTTGATTTTTTTGGAATCAAAACCTGGACTTTTCAAATAATTAAACACCGTGTATATGTGGTCTGACACTTGCATGTGTCATTAATTAATAACATAAAAACCAAAATCAAGCTTAAATAGAGTAACGAGGTTTTTGACCAGCAAATTTCTGAGAATTTCGGACATACTAGTTTTGTCTGTCATTAGAACAGCCACATCT
Source organism: Rhinichthys osculus (assembly GCA_029959095.1). NCBI lineage: Eukaryota > Metazoa > Chordata > Actinopteri > Cypriniformes > Leuciscidae > Rhinichthys > Rhinichthys osculus. Next base: position 25,592,347 of record JARWKJ010000012.1, read on the forward strand.
GAGGCAGCAAGTGCACTACATTTTCATCAACTTACGGGTTATAAAGTTAATTGTAGACATGTGGGAGCTCTGTCACATGGCCAAAATCTCATGTTATAAAAGATCAAGTGCTTTGAACAGGCTATTTAAAACAGTATTGGCTATGACTCCACTACAAATGCTAGACTAAGACACTCTTCAAATACATAACACATTAGCCTAAATATATATATATATTGTGTTTCTTGAGTAAAGAAAACACTGTACATATTCAAACAACCAGCTCTTTATTTACCGTTGAATTGCAAACAAGCAGAGACGGTCCAAACTGCGTCCGCCACTTCATTCAAGATTCAAGAAGCGGGTGGAGTTTGAGTGACAGTTTGAGGATCCAATGGAGATACAAGGTTTAGTCACAAGCTCTTTTTAACACTTTTCATGTGTTAAATATTTGCAAAACCCACAGACAGACACAAAGGATGACCAATAGTAATGATTTATATATTTAATAAAATAAATTAAACTAAATATGGATACGAAGTTTCTGCCCGACAGCGACGATACGCAAGTAAATATTGCAGTTTATTACTGTGCATATAAATAATTTATTAAATATCAACCTTCCTTGTGGTATTATATTGAAAATCCTGCCTCGTTTTAACTAGATTGTTACTGTCTTAGTTCTTCAGTATCAAACATTTTTTATTTAATTAGCCGCGTTAAAAAAACATCCTTTTAAGCGCATTTCTGAGCAAAATAAATCAATAAATAGAGAGGGATGCTTCAGAAAAAAGGGGAAATTGCTTACATACATTTAGACTGGAAATGACTAAAATTCTAATACAAATATTAATAATTTTTTCCCTATAATAAACTAATATTACCGTAGGGGCTTGAGTCATAATCCCCATGTGGACAGGAATCATTGGGGTTCCTAGGGGGAGAAAAAACAACAACAACAACATCAGAAAATATTCACCCTAACTTGATATTGTCATGTAAGTCACCTATTATAACAATGCAAATCAGATGGATTAAACTTGGTGTGGACTCTGCTATCTTTTATATTCAGAACTATATCATTATCGTTATAGTTATCGTCCTTGGTGTGACTTTGAATACACAAAGCAAGCAACACAATGCTGTAATAATCAACAAAGTTGTCACTAAATGCTCTGGACTCCCATATATGATTCCATTATCATTAATTTAACATTTTTAGCATTTGTTATGCTTTTATCCAAAGCACTTCAAGGCATACATTTCGCCAGCATGTGTTCCCTGTGAATTGAATCCATGACTTCGCCATTGCTAACACAATGTGTCTACAGAAGGTCTGATTTATCTAGTTTATCTTAATTACCGGGAGGCATCGATGGTGGAAATCCAGCAAACTGTGGTGGATGGATTCCTGGTGGCATTGCTGGGATGCCTATTTGTGGCCGGTTGAGATGAGGAGGGAAAGACATCTTGGGCAAAACACCCACCTTAAACAGAAGAGAAACACACTTCATTAGCAACTGTAAATAACAGGGGCTTGTCAATTATATGCCAAAAATGTTTAGGCTGCTAAGATACTGTTCCACTTGAACATGAAAGATCTTTAGTTCTGCAATTCTCCTCATTAGTATGCGACTATTTTACTTTTACTTAACACAGATGCATTGAATGAACATAAAGGGATAGTTTACCCAAAAATGAAAATTATCCCATAATTTACTCACCCTAAAGCCATCTTATTAACCCACTGGAGTCGTATGGATTACTTTTATGATTGATGGATGCACTTTTTTGGGCTTCAAAATCTCAGGTACCATTCACTGCCATTATAAAGCTTGGAAGAGCCAGAATATATTTTTTACTCTGATTTTTGTTCGTTTGAAAGAAGAAATTCATATACATCTCGGATGGCTTGAGGGTGAGTAAATTAAGGCATAATTTAAATGTTTCTGTTAACTATTCCTTTAAGTATAAAGCTGTTAAAGTGTACATTTAACAGAGTTATACAGCAGATAGTCAAACACCAAATCAGACAAGCTGATTTCAGGATCACTGACAGCTCTAAATCAGCCAGAAATCGACCTGAAATCAGTTGAGATGTCTGAAATAATCTAAATGAGCTGAAATCACCCTATTATAAATAGAAAGACCTCGAAACAAACGACAATAAACGTGCGAACAACTTGAAAGTGCTGCAATCAACTTGAAATCACATATACAGGCTGAAAATCAACACAAAATGAGTTTGAATCGCTGTAATCGAGCTGAGATTAACGGAAAGAGCTGAAATCAGTGGAGTGGTCTTAAATCAATTCAAAGGCCGATTTCACATTGCTATAACGTCTTCCAAATGTGACTATCATTGACGTTAGCTAAGCAAATAACCAGGTGTATGATAGCTAACGCTCTAAAGCGCGTAAATTATATTGCTTTAGTGGTATCTAATAATTTCAAGCTAATAAATCAGACCGGTTTGTCAGAAAATATCAGCGGGAATCAGTTCAGTCGGACCGGGTTACAGCTAGCCGCGAGCTAACGTTCACAAAAAGGCTTTATTTTGACCTCTCTCAACGAATTATTTCGTTTTATCAAACTCCTGTGCGAGAAAACGAAAATATGAACTCACAAAGATAACTAATAGTTGAATAAATATTACTCACTCAAACCAAATCGATATCCACTCGCTTCACGCACGGAAAGTTCACCGGATCCGTGGTAAAAGCAACGAGCGATCGAAACTGCAGTTTCCGGTGAAATGGAATTCTGGGAAAATAACAGGCAAGTTAAAAGACCTCTGATTAAAAAAAAAACTAAATTAAACAAATTAAAAGCAAATGGAAATTCAGCACAACAACTCATCTTGATCTTGTTCATTGATTTTCAGCATATTTCATCTTTTACACAGAATTAGATTCAGGATGTACTTCATAAAAATAATAATAATGATTTATATATTAAGACATTTTTCTTCCATTTGAACGTGTTTAAGCATTAACATAACTAATTAAAAGAAAAACAACAATATAGCATGATAATAGTTACCATTCTTTAATTTAAATTAGTTGGCTAAATTGATCATATTTAATATTCACCATTGCAATAATATTATTATTGTTGTTGTTGTTGTTGTTGTTATTATTATTATTAGTTAAATGTAAACATTTCGATTTATTCCCTGCTGTTATTAGCAAGTTAGCCCACATTATGTCCCTATAAATTTCTGTTCTGTTCTGTTGTTTTTGTTGTTGTTGTTTTTTGCACATTATTACTAACTAACCATATTCTCTATTGATTTAACAAACCATGACTTTGAAATGTCCAACTTAGCAGAATTATTAATTAACTTCTATGGTATTATATTTGTATTAAATTAACTGCACATTAATTATAAACAGCACAAATACAATGTACCAATTTAAGCTCTGGTCGAATCTCGCAACACGGTCAGTATATTTCAAGGTCAAATTTACCTCAAAATCAAGAAAATGAAACGTATTTTTAGGGACACTGAGATTTAATTTCTTGTTGTTTCTTTTCTTTTGATGTAAGGGTGAAATATAACGAGGACATTTCTTGTTCAGATTCGCCCATAAACTGCATTTGAGTGACAGGTGACGTCAACGGAGGCGGGATTTTCATGGAAAGTGCTGGAAAGAGACAAAGTACCGCTAGTCATAACGCCTGTTGTTCTTCCGATGCGAAACGTAGTGCAGTCGATTATGCTTTATTATGTGCATTTCTTTTGCTACATTTTCTGACAATTTGACTATTTCGTGTTTATTATGACACACACTATTTTGAGAACGTGAGTATTGTATAAAGACCTTCCTATCAGTGAAGTAAACATTTTGCGCGCATCTCCCCAAACTGATTTTATAACCGTTCAGTGGTCATTGTCAAACTATCTAAAATGTATTCATTTCTGTCTCCAATTTTGTAGACTATTACAAAGAGTCATACACGCATGTTTAGATTTTATTAATAATAATGCGCAAGGAAATGTAATATAATTTAATATAAACATGCTATGTTTGTTTAATAAAAATAGACTCGTTCCAAGGCCTTGAGACTTTCGCTATGAATCTCTAATAACTATCTCCTTACAAAAACGTTTTCAAATTGCAAAATTGTTTTCTTTAAAATGGTTTTCTAATCATTTCCTATTTAAAATATTCCTATATTATTCCAATAATTTAGAAATGATTTATATCTGATATAGCTAGTAAAGACACTGTATTTTTGGAAGGGAATAAATGCGATTTACACAGATAAAAGAGTCTTGTCTGTCTTTGTTAAAAGAGTGCAAGTGGTTCGCGCAGGCGCAGTGAGACCGCGCGGAGGGATACAGCCGCACAGTCATAGGCGGAGTATAAAGAAAAGAGCCGCGCACGCTAGGTTCTCTCCTCTGCTTCCCTGAGTCTCAGTAAAGGGGAGATCAGCTGTTCCTGTGGCGATTAAACCATCAAAAATCAACGAAACTAACCAAGGTAAACCCTCGATCTTAATCTGAAATGATTCCATATGATTTCAGGCATTAATTGAAACTAACAGAATGATGTTTAATCGCGTTACTCAGCACTTATTCCATTCGCTATTTGGCCGGTATTGTAATGATGCGGATGACGGTTAAAAGCCTATTTTCTCCGTCATTCAGACACCGCCATTCGTCATGATACTTCTTTCTTTGTCGTTTAAAAAAAAAAAACTTATGTTAATATCGAATATAATGTTAATTTGTTTTTTTTAAGGCTGTTTAATGAGTTGACGAGCAGGTGCAGTGGTTTACAGTGCTTTAAAACCGATGCTCGTGTTGTTACTGGTCATCTATTATAGCTTCTTGCTTATTTCTTTGGTCGTAATTCATATATATATTTATCCGCCGTCACGCTGCGAACACCGATGACCCGACTGGCTGGTTGGTTGATTAAAAGTCATCGTAACCTTTTCACAAAAGCTATTTTATGTGACCTTAAAGCTTTTAAAGTAGTGTTACGGAAAACTGTGTTTATTCCGTTCATTTATAGTAAGCGAGATCCATCTAAATCGGTTAAATTTCAAGGATTGCAGCAGTAAAACACGTGTTGCGCGCATTGTCCTTCTGCGCCATGTTCTTCCGCATCCGGGCCTTTCATGGGCCTGTTTTTCTTGTGTAACTGTACTACAACTGATGGAGTGAGTCACGCTTTCATTTTCTTTTTAACAGACCCACTTGTCCAACTTAGACCGGAACAGAAATCACTAATAATATGCACTTATTTTGAAGTGTATTTTATAAATTAGTTAAACCTTTTTGATGGAGATAATAAAGATGTACCGACTCTGTTATTTCTCAGATGCCTGAAGAAATGCGCCAAGATGAGGAGGCCGAGACCTTTGCCTTCCAGGCAGAGATCGCCCAGCTGATGTCTCTCATTATCAACACCTTCTACTCAAACAAAGAGATCTTTCTCAGGGAGCTCATCTCCAACGCCTCTGACGTAAGACCCATGATACATTTGGCTGACTTAAAGGGTCACCCAAAAATGTAAATTATCCCATAATTTACTTATCAAGCCATCTTAGGTATATGACTTTCTTCTTTCAGCCAAACACCGTCAGATATATACATATATATGAATGATCAGAGGTCAATCAAGTGATTCCAACGATATCATTTCTATGTTTCGTTATTGAAATTAAAATGTGTTCTTTTGCATTTAGATTTAGCTTTAAGGCTATGTGGTTCCTGCTATCAATCTATTTGGTTTTCTCCACTCAACAGGCTCTTGACAAAATCAGATATGAAAGTTTGACAGATCCCACCAAACTGGACAGTGGCAAGGACCTGAAGATCGACATCATCCCCAATGTTCACGATCGCACCCTTACCATTATTGACACCGGTATTGGAATGACCAAAGCCGATCTCATCAATAACCTGGGTACCATCGCAAAGTCCGGGACAAAGGCCTTCATGGAGGCTCTGCAGGTGATGTATCTGCCAATGTAAGCTTGTTTATCAATACGTCCACCTTAAATTTAGTCTAATGTTTTTTTTCCCTATCTTTCCAGGCTGGTGCCGATATCTCCATGATTGGGCAGTTTGGTGTAGGCTTCTACTCTGCCTACCTGGTGGCTGAAAAGGTCACAGTCATCACTAAAAACAACGATGATGAGCAGTACGCCTGGGAGTCGTCCGCTGGCGGCTCTTTCACAGTCAAGGTGGACAATGGTACGTTACCAGCTTGTCTTTGAAGACAGTCAAACCAAATTTATTTAGACTCCTTCAACTAGGGATGCTCCGATCAACATTTTTTGCTTCTGATATCTGGCATTCAGTATCGGCCGATCTGATACTAAAATAAAAACAGTGCCTAATAAACAGTATGCCTCACTGTGTGGAAGAGACTGGGATCATTCTTTTGTGAAAAGCATCAGACAGGCTTGACTTAAACATTACTTAACTTTATGGGGGGGTGCTGGATGGCAGAGGCAGGCTAAATGCACATTAATTGTGCAGATATTAACAAATGCATATTCAATAAAAATAAACATGGATAAGACTTATTCATGTTTCTTTTATTTATTTTTATCGATTGCAAAAAATTATCAAGATTAATCACACTTTTTTGTGATTAATCCCCATTAAAAACCATACGTTTTTAATATTTTATAATGTAGTTTCACAGTTAATTCAAATTAATGTAGAAACAAAGACAGTATATTTTAAATGTCTAACAGGTAGGAAGTATACAGAAATTGAACTGTTATCAAACAGTTTGCACTGCATACATTTTTAAATTGTGTATATATATATATACAAAATATAGATTACACCTTACGAAAGTTCCAAAAAGTTCTTTAGTCAAGAGCAGTGAGTTTTCTCTGTTTCCTTTGTTAGTTAATTAACTTTACTGACAGACAGCATTATTGGCTGCTGTCCCTTTTAAGACCAGCTGCTGCTGACAGAAGCGTGGATCTCACACGCGCCTCATTCTCTCAACTCTTTACGTTCATTTAAGACTTTAACTCATTTAAGATTGCTCCGTCTGCTCTTATGAGTATACTCAACAAAATGGACATTTTGGCTCCTGGGTAAAGGGGGAGTGTTGACTGGTATGCCCCGTGCACGTTAGCTTGTTTGAATTGGAAACTGTTCACCTGTGCGGTGCGCATGTTGCTAGCGGACAGCATATAATTACCACGAGAGCCAACTGCTTTGTTAGCCTTCGAATCGCCCTCACGGTAATTTGATGCCCCTATGGATCGGCCCATTGTCACCGATACCCGATCTACAATTTTATTCCATATCGGAGCTGATGCCCAATATCAGATCAGAGCATCCTTACCTTCAACATTTCTCACACTATCGGTTTATTCGCTACAGTTTAGAAAATGGTAATAAAATGATGAACTCATAGTTATCAAATCCGTTGATATTTCACTGGTTTTGGCCATCCTTCTGTTACACTCACAATTAGTTTGAATAGCTGTCAGCTGTTAAATTTAACTACACTTAGATAATACCAATTTAGGTCAACTGATTATCAAGCAATGCATCATTTTGTTCAGTCTGTGGTGTAAAGGTCACAAGCAATTAAAGAGAACTTCAGCAAAACATGGTCCGGTCAAAGTGTCGGAATTTTTGATCCCAAATTTTATAAGTTTTACTGGTAGTCACTGTATGAAGAATTTTTGGGTATAACATGTCAGTTTACTTTATTTTGCTATCCTTGCTTGCATAAATGAACTATAGTGTCCTGCACACACTAGTAAAAAAAATATCAAATTATATCTGTGTCTGATTCATTTTTTGTTTGACTGTACATGCCATATTAAGGGTGACATTGATTTTCACACTCACCTGTCGGTCTCCAGGTGAGCCTATTGGCCGTGGAACCAGAGTCATTCTTCACCTGAAAGAAGACCAGACAGAGTACGTCGAGGAGAAGAGGGTGAAGGAAGTGGTCAAGAAACACTCCCAGTTCATCGGATACCCAATCACTCTCTTCGTAAGTGGGATTATTCATGCAGACCTACTTTTCTGGTCATTTGAGTGTGAGTCTTGCAAAGATTAATGGTAAAACATCAAATTTCCATGCAGGTGGAAAAGGAACGTGACAAGGAAATCAGCGACGACGAGGCAGAGGAGGAGAAGGCTGAGAAGGAAGAAAAGGAGGAAGGCGAAGGTGAAGACAAACCCAAGATTGAAGATGTCGGCTCAGATGATGAAGAGGACTCCAAAGACAAGGACAAGAAGAAGAAAAAGAAGATCAAGGAGAAGTACATTGACCAGGAGGAGCTGAACAAAACCAAACCCATCTGGACACGTAACCCTGACGACATCTCCAACGAGGAGTACGGAGAGTTTTACAAGAGCCTGACTAATGACTGGGAAGACCACCTGGCTGTCAAGGTAACTCAATGGATTCTACAGAATAATATTCGAATTTAATGTTTGAGAATTGATGAAATAATCATTTTTACACATTGTCCTGCAGCATTTCTCTGTGGAGGGTCAGCTGGAGTTTCGCGCTCTTCTCTTCATCCCTCGCCGTGCCCCCTTCGACCTCTTCGAGAACAAGAAAAAGAAGAATAACATCAAGCTGTACGTCAGAAGGGTCTTCATCATGGACAGCTGTGAGGAGCTCATCCCAGAGTATCTGAGTAAGTAGCTTTGCCCTTTGTAGAGATCGTTCACCCACAAATGAACTTTGTCATTTAAATCGCCTTCATGTCATTTCAAACCCATATAGCTTTAATCCTTGAAACCCGAAGATATTTTTAATGAAACCTGAACGGTTTCTGTCCATCCATTTGAAAGTCTAGGTAACCAAAATCCATAGTCATCGTAATATGAATCAAGCGGTTTGATCTCAGAGTCTTGTGAAGATTCGATCGCTTAAGAATAGATTTAATGTAGGCTTTTATTCACAAGCGCATACATAGTGCATACAAGGAAGGTTGAGCGTTTGAGTTACCATGTATACCATATATAATGGTGATCATTGTTTAGATATGGATTAACAGATTAATGAAGCAATCATATCTCAAAAAGCTTTTTCCTCATCCAATCCTGATGGATTTCAAAAGTCCTGCTCTACATTATTTTCTGCTGCTGATCTTTTTTTGTACCAATTATAAGACTTGAATGTTTTGCCGCTAAACTTCTTGAGTCTTTACAATTGAACGTTTCAAAGGTGCAACGTCACTAAAAGCTTTTCTTTCTCCAATCATTGTCCCCTCCAGACTTCATCCGTGGTGTGGTGGACTCTGAAGATCTGCCCCTCAACATCTCCAGAGAGATGCTGCAACAGAGCAAGATTCTCAAGGTCATCCGCAAGAACATCGTCAAGAAGTGCCTGGAGCTGTTTGCTGAGCTGGCCGAGGACAAGGAAAACTACAAGAAGTTCTACGATGCTTTCTCCAAGAATCTTAAAGTAAGTTGTATATTAGAGTCTTTGGCCTTGTTTCACAGACAGAACTTGGTTCAATTAGGACATTTTAAGTAGCTTGTATAAACATGCCGTAGATAAAAACATTACTGGTGTGCATCATGAGAAAAAACAATGACCTATTTTAAGTGCAAGTTGTGTTCAGTTAAAACAACTCAAACATGCATTTTAGTTTAGTCGTGTCTGTGAAACCAGGGGACTGTTACTTCAAGTAAAGATATGATTGAAAGCGGTATTAACATTTTGTTGTGACCTCCAGCTGGGCATCCACGAGGACTCTCAGAACCGCAAGAAGTTGTCAGAACTGTTGCGTTATCAGAGCTCGCAGTCCGGCGACGAGATGACCTCCCTCACAGAATACGTCAGCCGTATGAAGGAAAACCAGAAATCCATCTACTACATCACTGGTGAGATTTCATCCGCATCAATCCTGCCTTTAAAGTAGGACTCTACGATTGAAAAAACAAAAATAACAATTTAAATATATTCGCTGTGTATTTCAGAGTAAAGTGTGGCACTGTTTGTTACGCGAGCAGCTCATTATTCAGTGTTTGCAACATTTCATAGCAGCTTATGGCCGGATTCACATATAGCGCGTAGAAAACGCTGGGCGCGCCGCATTCTCCTTTTTCCAAAGTGCTAGTGCGGTTGCGCTCCGGTTGGTTCTTGTCACGTGACCTACTGTGCGCTTATGGTGCGCTTGCGGCATTCTGAAAAGTTGATGTTTTTATCTCGATGCGGACGCGCATGGGAAAAAAACGACCGCGTCGCTTCCATTATGAGCGCGCATACCGTGCGCCTACATTTGAAATAACGAACTTGAGCGCACAAAAGACGCGATATGTGAGCGTACACTAATAAAGCTAATAATATATATTAGTCAACATTTGAAGTCGATCAAAGCTGTCATAAGACAAGAACAGGTATTGTTCAAAATTAATGTATAACTTTGATGAAAGGTTTTTTTTTAATCCACTTCAAATGTTGACTACTGGAGTGATGTTAATATAACCTCACTAATCCCTACAGCAATTGCAATTTGAGTTGCGATCTTTTCTCCTAAATCATGCAAGGTCCGTTGAACTTGCGGTTCATGTTAACGATGTTGTCGTTCTTCTCCAGGTGAGAGCAAAGACCAGGTCGCCCACTCTGCTTTTGTGGAGCGCGTGTGCAAGAGAGGTTTCGAGGTGCTGTACATGACCGAGCCCATCGACGAGTACTGCGTCCAGCAGCTGAAGGACTTCGACGGCAAGTCTCTGGTGTCCGTCACCAAAGAGGGGCTGGAGCTGCCGGAGGATGAAGATGAGAAGAAAAAGATGGAGGAAGACAAGGCCAAGTTTGAGAACCTCTGCAAGCTCATGAAGGAGATTCTGGACAAGAAAGTAGAGAAGGTATGTTTGCGAAACGCAAGAACTGATCTCATCGTTTCAAAACACTTTCACAGTAATAAACAGGAAAGTAGCAGAACCAAAGATGCAAACTTTATCAAATGAGACCAATTCTGCTGTAAAGCAGCTCTAAAAACAACATTATTCAGCTCAAGAAGTGTAAAATTAACTTTAGTCTACGTCCACTTTAATCCTTTTAAAATTGTGTTATAAACAGGAGTCCTAGTCAGAGTTGCACAGATGGTGAGTTTACATAACGGACTTTTGCGCCGCTTGATGTGCTCGCATTTTGCCTGCAGACTCAAATGTGTGAGAACATGTTGATTCTGTTTTTTGTGTGCTATTTTTAAAAAACTAATAACTGTTCCTTTAGTTGACAGATGCATTCGTGTTGAGTGACTAACACTGACCATGCAACCCTGAGTATTCAACCAGAACGTGCCTTAGTACAGTAGTCAACATTTGAAGTGGATCAAAACGTTTAATCAAAGTCATACATGAATTTTGAACAACCTGTTCTTGTCTGATCCACTTCAAATGTTGACCACTGTAGTTTAACACCTTTTCCTCATGCTGATGTCTTGATTTTCCTCCAGGTCACCGTATCAAACAGGCTTGTTTCTTCCCCCTGCTGTATCGTCACCAGCACTTACGGTTGGACGGCCAACATGGAGAGGATCATGAAGGCCCAGGCCCTGAGGGACAACTCCACCATGGGCTACATGATGGCAAAGAAACACCTGGAGATCAACCCTGATCATCCCATCATGGAGACCCTGAGGCAGAAGGCTGATGCTGATAAAAACGACAAAGCCGTGAAGGATCTGGTCATCCTCCTGTTCGAGACTGCGCTGCTGTCCTCTGGATTCTCATTGGACGATCCTCAGACACACTCAAACCGCATCTACAGAATGATCAAGCTGGGATTAGGTACGTTCAACACGCATTTCGGTTTTCCGGTTTTCGTCTAGCTGTGTTTGGGTAAATGCAGTAGTCAACATTTGAAGTGGATCAAAACCTTTCATCAAAGTTATACAGGTGAAACTCGAAAAATTAGATTATTGTGCAAAAGTTCATTTCAGTAATTCAACTTAAAAGGTGAAACTAATATATTATATAGACTCATTACATGCAACGTGAGATATTTCAACCCTTTATTTGTTATAATCTTGATTATGGCTTACAGATATGAAAACCCCAAATTAAAAATTTGAATATTTTGAAAAGGTTTTCATAAGCTGTAAGCCATATAATCATCACCATTATAACAAAGGCTTGAAATAACTCACTTTGCATGTAATGAGTATATATAATATATTAGTTTCACCTTTAAAGTTGAATTACTGAAATAAATGAGCTTTTGCACAATAATCTAATTTTTCGAGTTTCACCTGTACATGAATTTTGAACAGTACCCGTTCTTGTAAACTTTTATGAACTTTTTTTTTTTTTTTTTTATCCACTTCAAATGTTGACTACTGTATTTGCCCAAAGTTGTCCTAAAACAAGAACAGGTATTGTTCAAAATTCATGAATAGCTTTGATTTAACTTTTTTTTTTATCCACTTCAAATGTTGACCACTGTATAATGAAGTTTTGTAACAAACCTTTTTGTCTTGTTTAGGTATTGATGAAGATGAAGACGTTCCCGTGGAAGAGCCGACCTCTGCTCCCGCTCCTGAAGAAATCCCACCTCTGGAAGGAGACGATGACGCCTCCCGCATGGAGGAAGTCGATTAAATCCATTCGTCTGTAATTCCCCAGTCAATTTTCCGTAGTCATTCCGTAACATCTTATCGTTCCCTTTGACCTGTAGAAGGTTAATCTGATTCTCCGTAATGATTCCTTAAAGTATCAAAATGTGTAACTAAAGCATACTGTCCACTTTTGCTCTGTTTTGAGCCGTTATGTACTTTTGTTTTTTTTACATATGTTCATGGATCAATGGGTTGCTGCAGTATTGTCTGAGCACAATAAGCACTGTGTTTCACTGATACTGAGTCCGCTGGCTGTGCTGGATTGAATCAAGCATGATTTCATTCTGCATGGAAGGGGAAAGACCTTTTGCCTGAGTACAGGCATGTATTGTCTTGGTTTTCAGAAATTAAAACACAAAGTGAAACCTGAATTTTGGTGTCTTATTGCTTTTTCATTCATTTGGATTAAGCTTTCAACCAAATTAGAATCCTTAAAAAAAAAATATGAAATTTAAAATGTATCTAAATTCAGTTCACAAATAGTTATTCTGTTAGGAAATGTTAAAATGTATCAAATTGGATCCATCAGGCTTTTGAGAGGTTTGTTCATCTCAATCATTGTATTGGATGGTTTTAAAACTACAGAGCTTTGATAATAAAACTAAGCATTTAAAGATCTTACTGAGACATTGGCAGCTGAAGAGTGACGTTTATATGCATTTTATGCAAGTAGTCTGTTATACTATTATAAAAATCTCATTGATTAACACAAGCATCAGACTTTAAAATCTTTTTTGGCTCCATTTGGGCGTCTAAATAAAAATGTTTTGATACTCTTCACTATATCATACTATTATATGGCCTGGTTTCACCAATGGGGCTTAGATTAAACCAAGATTAGACTAGTTAAAATGGGACATTCAAGTAGCTTTTATAAATGTGCCTTAGAAAAAACTACTAGTGTGCATCATGAGGCAATGGCACTGACATTTTTAAGCTTAAGCCTCGTCTGTGCAACTAAGCATACAGTACGAGCCATAAAAGCATATCAAATATGATACCAACCAAAATGCATATGCAAATAGTTCAGTTTCAATAAAATATATTTTTCTGACTCATTTCATGTCTGGCTTTACAGGATTAAGAATGACCTGTATGTTCTTTTAGCCAGTGTTTGGATTTGAGTATTACTTTTAAAAGTAGTGTTACAATATTGCATTATTCCTAATGCTTGGTAATAACTGATTACGTAATCACATTTTATAATTTAATAGTTTTTCATTAAACTCAAGAACCCCCTGCAGTTCCATCATGAACCCCAGTTTGGGAAACATTATTTAATGCACTTCATATTGTTCATAAAGAATGGAATATTCCTTCTCACTATTTTTATATCAATATGGTATATGAGTATGCTATCCTACAAATTGGTCAAAAGTCCCAGATTATATTACCTTAAATGTGTAGTGATACGGATTACGTTACTATCTACGATTTTTGTCTTTTAATGTGGAATCAGTAACCAACTATAATTTTTGGTTACTTCCTAAAAAGTAACTAGCTGTAGTAACACCATTCACCACACCTCAAGTTTTCTAACATTAAAAACACTAACATTAGGTAAAATGTGGTCCTTGATCAATTCAAGTTTATGATACAGATAATTGTAATTGTAACCTGTTTTTGATAAACAACACAACCTTATTTTTTAGATTTATAAGTTGCCGCTATGGCCATTAGGCTACCAAGAAGCTTCACAGAAACGTCAACACCAAGTAACTTTTCCTCTGCGGTCGCCCTACAGGTTGGAAGTGGAATTGTCCATTACCGCTGTTGTAAATAATTTAGCCTAACGCAGCCTACTGTCGCACGCACGCTCGCTGTTTATCCAGCGCCGGCTTTGGAATGAACGATGTCCACAGACAAGGTAGAGTATGTTGCATGATTTCATGAAAGTATGATGTATTGCGACATCAGAAACGAAGAAAAACTAAATAATGACTATTGTAACGCTTGACGTAAAGCAAGTCAAATTTGTAGTTTTCTTATGTCTCATTAGAACTACAGAAACGCGACCCGATCTGGCAATCTTACATAGTGTGGTTATAGAAGATACAGGACCGCAAAGCGAATCCAGAAGTGCATTTCACCCTGCTACGACTTAATGAACCACTGAAACGATTATGGAAACATTATTTTAAGGTAAAAAATTCTGTCATCATTTACTCACCCTCGTGTTGTTTCAAACATGTACAAGCTGCATACTTTTATGTATTGTGTTGCGGACGCGGTTTATTTATTTATTTTCAGTACATACTTGTGTGTGGTAATGTATATGCCGCCATACATCAACTCTGGCCATCAAACAAGGCTTTAATAAAATAGCTAAGAAAGATACATTGACGAGTGACACTGCATTGACTCCCCTTTTAAAGCGCTAATGTAACCCTTTTTACTTTTATTTTATTTTTAGATAAGCATCTACAGGTGAAACTTGAAAAATTAGAATATCGTGCAAAAGTTCATTTATTTCAGTAATTCAACGTACAGTTTTTCTCAATTGCTAAAACACTAAACCCTATTGTCTGAACCAAATGCTCAGTTGCCTGAACCCACTGATTGAATCAATCACTCTTTTGGCAAAACCATAAGCAATTTTCACCTGTTTAGACACAACTTGCCAACACATTTTCATTGTGATGCACCCGTGCTGCATAATGGTGAGCACAGGTGACAAAAGTCAAACAAAATTAAAGCACAGTTGTCACCACTTGAACACAACAACTCAAAATTGATCACACTTGTGGCTAATTATGTGAGGGAACATATACAGTAAGCCAGTTCAGAGAGCACTGGTTTGTGAGGCCCTACAATGGATATAAATCTGAGAGGATTCTGAGAGAGTTTTCACAGAGCCCTCCAGGTTAGAGACTGGTTCAATATGAACCAAGGTTTTACAGTATTACTGTACAGTAATCTTTGCCTTCCACCGTACTCCCCTTTCCTAAACCCCATTGAGGAATTCTTCTCCTCATGGCGTTGGAAGGTATATGAACGCCAACCTTACACCAGGGTAAATCTCCTGCAAGCCATGGGACTTGCCTGTGGTGACACAAGCCTGGATACGGCATGCCAGGGTTTTTTCCCCCGTTGCCTGACCAAACAAAATGTGGCCTGTGATGTGGATGAAGTCCTGTGGCCTGACCCAGTACGGAGACATGATGCTGTGGCTGAGTAATGCACTTATTTGTATTTTTTTGTACTTTATTTTTACATGGGCTTACTGTACACAAGTGGCAAACGCATAAGATTTCTGTTTGTTTTTACAAGTGTTACGTGTAAATGCACAAGATTTCTGTTTTGTCTTTTTGTACAAGTGCTAAATGCACAGTTTTTTTTGTTTTGCAACATGCATTTAGCCGTGAACAATAAACATTTATTTCTCCAGCTTCATGTCCTGAGCATTGTGTTTTCTATTTTTCTACGTAGTGTTTAGTGACTGTTCAGTAGTGTTTTTAATTTTGATTGACTTGGGGCACAATTTGACAACATAGTTCAGTTTTGAGCACAGATTGAACTGTTTTGAGGTGAAAGTTTGGTTTTGCAAGAAGAGTCTGAGGTTTTGTGAATATAGCTTGAAAATTGGGTTTTGTGTTCACAGTTTAGAGAAAAGAAGAGCAGCTTTCAAGAAATGTGTCTTAGAAATCGAGAAAAACTGTAAAAGGTGAAACTAATATATTATATAGACTCATTACATACAAAGTGAGATATTTCAAGCCTTTATTTGTTATAATTTTGATGATTATGGCTTACAGCTTATGAAAACCCCAATTCAAAATTAGAATATTGTGAAAAGGTTTTCCTTAATAATAATAATAATAATAATTCATTACATTTATAAAGCGCTTTTCTAGGCACTCAAAGCGCTTCACATGGAAGGGGGAATCTCCTCAACCACCACCAATGTGCAGCATCCACTTGGATGATGCGACGGCAGCCATAGTGCGCCAGAACGCCCACCACACACCAGCTTACTGGTGGAGAGGAGACAGAGTGATGAAGCCAATCAGTGTATATATATATATGGGGATTATTAGGAGGCCATGATGGACAGAGGCCACTGGGCAAATTTGGCCAGGATGCCGGGGTTACACCCCTACTCTTTCGAAAGACATCCTGGGATTTTTAATGACCACAGAGAGTCAGGACCTCGGTTTAACGTCTCATCCGAAGGACGGTGCTCATTGACAGTATAGTGTCCCCGTCACTATACTGGGGCGTTAGGACCCACACAGACCACAGGGTGAGCGCCCCCTGCTGGCCTCACTCCAGTGGCCCTCCAGGAGCACAGAGTTAGACAGAGTCATAAGAGCAATATTCTGCACACAAGCATTTCACGCATTAACGAGGCCTGAAAATGGCAAAAACTGCACAAAAATCGGAGAGGAAGATCAAAATGGCTGACTTCCTGTTGTGTTTAGGGATGTGCTCCAAGATACCTTTTTGTAGGTATTGGGTCATTACATGCATGTACCGAATTTCGTACACGTACGCGAAACGTAGCGGGAGGCGCACTCCGTTGAACCTTTATAGGTGGTGCTATCGAGCCATTTTGCCCCGCCCAATTCTGAAACACATATCAGATGTAAATTTCCGCCAGTTCTGACACGTGTGCAAATTTTTGTGAATTTTTGTGCATGTTTAGGCCCTCAAAAATGCGATTCATTTCGGAGAATAATAATAATAATAATAAACAGAGCCATTCCAAGAGGGTCCTCACACCATCGGTGCTCGGGCCCTAAATACGTGTTGTTTACACGAGAACAACATGAGGATTCTTCACGTGCAAACAAAAACACGTGAAATGCATGTTAAATACGCGTATTTTACGTGTTGTTAACGTGTTAAAATTCACGTGTTTTTGAACCTTTTGGCCTTCTATAGTATTCTATGGTTTACAGTTTTTCTCAGTCGCTTTGGTGCATTTCTCAGATCAGAATTGAAATTCTCAAAACTACCTGTTCAATCTTCACATCATTGTGTCCCTCGTGCACATCAAAAAAGCAGTTTCTCATTTCTTTGAACAAGTTGCAAATGCTTTGGTACATCCATGCAAATGATTAGTACAATTCTCTGCTGTTTCCTACATTATCAATCGCTTATTTCATGTATTATGTATTATAATGGGTCTCAGTTGAATAGTCTCTATTCCCCCATCCTCTATTCCTCCGCTCATCGCTTGGGTCTTCCAGGGAGAGTGTCAGCTATTACATACGAGGAACAACTGATCCCTGCTACCGATGGCTGATACCGGCTATTTCCGAGGCTGGGTACCCACGTCCGCGCTGCCGGCCCATGAGGATCTGCAGACGGGGCTGCTTACCTGACAATCTTCGCCCGGTCGCTTATGCCTCCGAACGGATGGACCACAGTTTAATTCGCATGACTCTGATCAACACTCGGTCAGTTGTGAATAAGACTTTTATCCTCAATGACTTTTTTATTTCTCAATCCCTGGATTTTTTCCTGTTGACGGAAACCTGGCTGAAACCAGGTGATAACACCGCATTTTCAGAGCTCCTTCCACCCGGATGTTCCTACTTCAACTCCCCACGATCATCTGGTCGAGGAGGGGGTCTTGCTGCTGTTTTTAATGATAGATTTAAATGCCGGCTTCTTTCTACAAACGCTTACTCCAGCTTTGAGCTGCAATTATTTGTGATGGGCCTTGTGAGCCCTGTTCTATGTGCCGTTGTTTATCGCCCACCCAAATATAATAAGGACTTCATTCATGAGTTCTCTGAGTTTTTGGCAGACATCTTTCCAAAATTTGATAAACTCTTGATTTGTGGGGATTTCAATGTTCATGTTTGTTGTCCGTCCGACCAATTAGCCACTGATTTTAAAAGACTTTTAGAAACTTTTAATTTAACTCAATCAGTGGATAAACCTACACACTATCGTGGGCATACCTTGGATCTCATTATCTCTTTTGGGCTTTCAATTTACGTTAAAGAGATCTCTGAGACTGCCATCTCAGATCATTTTCCCATTGTGTTTGAATATATAGCCCCCCCTCCAGCTAGAAAGTCTTTGGCTCCATCGTGCCAGCGTCGCATCATCACTTCAACCACAGCTGATGAATTCGCTGCTGCATTCAGAGACTCTGAGTTTTTTGCCATGAATGGCATGGTTTCTCCCATCTGTCCAGACAATATTCCTTCTTTCTTCCATTCTACCTGTTCCGGGATTCTGGACACTATCGCCCCTTTTCGGCATAAATCGGCTAAACCAACAACGGATCCCTGGATTAATGATAATACTCGTACCATTAGGCAATGTTGTAGGCAGGCTGAAAGGAAATGGAAAAAGGATAAACTGCATGTCTCTTTGGACATTTTCCGGGCCGGTCTTGCTGATTACCAGAGGGCCCTACGAGAGGCAAAATCTCAGTATCTTTCTGATATAATTTCTAGCAGCAGTCACTGCCCCAGGATCCTGTTTACTACAATTAATTATTTTGTGAACCCACCAATTTCTGCTCTTGCTAATGTCTCAACTGTCACCTGTGAACATTTTTTTTTTTTTTTTTTTTTAAATTGCGTGATATAAAGTCAGAATTGCGAGATATAAAGTCAGAATTGATTGATATAAAGTCGAAATTGCGTGTTGTAAAGTCAGAATTGTTTGATATAAACTATTCTGAGGGGAAAAGTCAGTCTTTTTTCCCCCTTAGAATTGGCCCGATAACTTGCAATTTCAAGTTTATATCTCACAATTCTGAGAAAAGATGTCAGAATTTCGAGATATAAACTCGCAATTATGTGTTATAAAGTCAGAATTGTTAGATGTAAACTCACAATTGTGAGAAAAAAAGTCTGAATTCTGTCTTTTCTCGCAATTGCGACTTTATTTCTCAGAATTGCGACTTTATATCTCGCAATTGCGACTTTATTTCTCACAATTCTGACTTCATATCTCGCAATTGCGACTTTATTTCTCACAATTCTGACTTTATATCTCGCAATTGCGACTTTATTTCTCAGAATTGCGACTTTATTTCTCAGAATTGCGACTTTATATCTCGCAATTGCGACTTTATTTCTCAGAATTGCGACTTTATATCTCGCAATTGCGACTTTATTTCTCACAATTCTGACTTCATATCTCGCAATTGTGAGATAAAAAGTCGCAATTATTTTATTATTTTTTTTTTTTATTCAGTGGCGGAAACAAGCTTCCATACGTCTCAGAGCTGAAAGATGTTAATTATTCTTACTTAATTATTCACGCATGTACAGTAGAGGGCGCTGCTCAAACTAATATTTCAGCTGTGCTGCCATTCTGGATTACAGAAGAATATGATGCAGGAGAAGAAAGTTCTACACTTTCACTTCAGCAATAAAAAAAATACAAATTAAATGTGGTTTAACTAGTCATTTGTGCTTATTATTAGGCCTATGGTCTGCACCTTACTCTCTCAACATGGGGGCAGGAGAGCTGTAAGTCAAAAATGGGAAAACATAGTTTATTTTAAAAAAGTATGCATATATTTTGTTAGTATTGTTTGGTAATGCGTTACTTACAAGTTACTTGAAAAAGTAACGTGTACTCACCTTGATGTATTTGTGTGTGTCCGCAAAACAAACGATAATGCACAGCTTGTCCACACAATGGGAGTGAATAGGGACTGACGCTGTCGACCAAAAAATATATAAATGACACACTATAAAATTAGTTCTATCATCAAAGTCTTCAGAAGTCGTACAATAGCATTTAATTAGGAAATGTAGGCCTATCTCGTTATCCATGCACATTATTTCCTTCACTGAAGCGTTTTTTGTATATTAAGAGCCTCGCGACATGAACGCTGTTTTAATCTGTGCCAAGTTAAAAACCAAACCAACACGCACCGGAACATTAGCCGCGTTTCCACTGCCGGGCCAGGGCCGGGCCGTGCTAGTGCGTGCCAGGGCCAGTCGGGTTTCCACTGTCACTTCCGGGGGTTGATCGGGGCTTACTCGGGGCCAACGGCCAGGATTTCTGGCCCGTCGAATACCTTGGGCCAAAGCAGGCCAGCTCGGGCTAGAGGAGTCGTTACGAACAGAGGCGGGGATTACCTGAGTCGAGAGACAGCGCCGATGGATTCTGTCAGCATTAAAGACTTTTAAAATAATTTAACTCACTTTCATGTTTTAATGCCTTCTGTTTGTGATCCGATGTGGATTCTGATCGCCGTATAAGGTAGAAATATTTATACGCGATGCAAAAGACTATGCGCGCTAACCGCGTTTACTATGGTAGCTATACCATAGTAAACGCTTGAATACGCATAGTAAAAAAACATGGTGAACGCTTGAAGAAGTCAGACCAATCATAAAGGCTATCACAATCATGTTTTTATTTTATCTGTCAGTAGCCTACATATACTAGCCATAGACTGTAAAAAAAGATGGACGACGCCCCTTCGCTCTTTTCTATTGGAGAGAACTGAAGCCGCCAGAGTCCCGATATGGCGCTGACATATTGGAACTTGAGTCTGCGCAGTAGCGTTTTCGGGACCAGTCATGCGCAGTCGTGAGCAGGAAGTAAAGCCGCGAAATCAAGGCCCCGCCCTCGCGCTCGTTGAATCAATCGCAAGCACACGCCCTGCACTTTTCTTAAGTGGCCTTGTCTGCTCCGTTCCTCTCAAATGATGTCTGCTGATTGCAGTACCTCGTTAAAATAAGGTAAATACAACTACTAAACACATAGTCAACATTATGAAAAAAAGTCCGTTGGTGCTTCAGTGACTACTTAGCACAGAGAACCTGTCAATCACAGCTGTCAATCATGATGTCACAGCACCGTTTTTATAGCATCAAATAACTAACTAAAAACGAACTTATTTTAAAAACAAACATTTGAAATTACATCAACGTGATAGAAACTACAGTAAGTGACAGAAACTATCTTTAGAAAAAAGATATGTGAAGTGTAATTTAATTATTTAGTTGGTCTCACGTCCCGTTGAATAAAATGGGGAGGCGGGGTTTATGAGCTATACTAGGACCGGTCACCGGGGGGCGATCGAGACGTTTTGGCTTCACTTTTGAGTGCTTGTGCGGGATACTAGCCTACATAGTAGGCCTAGTCTCTTTATACCGGACTATCTACTTTTTTTTCGGGAGCTTCCTGTTTCTCTGACTGAAAATGTATCTGTTGCTACTGGGAGTCGAGACTGTGCTAACGCTCCCCAGGTCGTATTTTTGGTGGCATATAACATTATTTGTAGAAATTATCATTCTTTCTAAATGTGATATATGTCCTGTAACTACCAAATAAACAGAAACAGCCTCAACTGAATAATGTAAGTGTGCCCTCTTTCTTTTGTGAAATAGACCTAACGGTAATTTATTTCTGTGTGATGTGCAATTTTGACATAATTTAATTCATTATGATCAATGTATCACTTTTTTTTATTGTAAACCTGTGGTAAAACATCGATGCTTGGGTTTTAAATTTTCAAGTAAACAACAAAAATGCCAGCGAACGGCCGCTTTTATCATGTTTGTTTTGCGATGCACGCTGTTTCCAGTGATTTCTTTCTGATTAGTTTTCTGATAAAACTTCCATTTGTTGGTGAAATGATGGGTTAGTGTGACGTTGTTCCAGAGAGGCGTGTTGCGGGCGTGTTTTAGTGACGCGCTGTGGAGCTTCTGGCCCGACAGTGGAAACGCAGGCCCGGTGCTACTGGCCCGAGGCTATTAGCCCGGCACGGCCCGTTTAAAGCCCTGGCCTAGCACTGGCCCGACAGTGGAAACGCGGTTAGTATTATAAAGATGGACCAATTAGGCAAGTTCTCGGGATGAATATATTTGCAAATGGACAAAATTAGTCTACATGCCTATACGGAGCGCTTGGCTGTTTTTGATATTCAGCAAAATAAAATAAAAAATCATACAGGTTTCGATTTTGAACACATGAGAGTTTTTTTAGATGAACTATATTCAGTTATATATGCAGTGTAATAGGAACAGCAGTTCTGCTCTTATCCGCCAGGTGTCTCTGTTTGACAATCTTAGACTCTCCAGAAAACAGCGCTATAGGGTTAAATCTGTTTATGTGTTCAGTATTCAACCACAAAGTCAAACAATAGGAAATACCTTGCATAAAGAAAAGGAAGTGGGTTTTAAGGCATAAAAATGATTTATTTTCATTATGATATTATTTTCATGAATTAAACACATTTGCTAAATTCTCATGACTGTAGTAATATACACAAATGATTTTGTCCCAATTGTATTAAAATCTGCATATAGTCATAAAACCAAATAATATTACTATGATGTATCCTTACAGTTGTACTTTGAAAATGTATAACTCTTTGAATAGATATAACTTCATGAATATAATGTCAATGCAAATCAAATAGTAATTATAATAATGTTACTAAAAATATATATTCCAGTTTTGCTTTTGATTTGTGGGTTAAATTTGACCCAGCAATATTTCTTAAGTTTCTGTGAGAAAGAGAATCCATAAAAAGAGAAGTGGACCTTACAGTAAACACTGTCAGTAAAGGTTTTTACTTCAACCAGTAGAAAAGGTTATCAGTGGTTTTAAAGTGCATTTATTGGAATTGGTCTGACCTGCTTTATTAATGATGAAAACAGTCAGATATGAGTGTCTTCAAGACCATCTGTGTCTCGTTTTGCTCACATGCCATTAAGGAAACGTTTAACCTTTTCAGTTCTGCACTGAGCAGTCCAAACACTCAGTCATTGCATCTCGATTTCTTCTAAGTCACATGAGTTGCAGTAAAAAGGCCTCTCTGAGGAGGGGTGTATTCATTTCAGCACAGGTGACTCTGATAAAGACTTCTGTCCGCGTGGGTGTCTTACTACGACGGTTCACTTCGAGTCATATTTAGAGTCAGAGAGGCTGAGTGTGTGGAGTGACCGCAGAGATACTGATCAACCTGGAAACTCAGATGCAACTGCACGTCTTCATGCACAACATGCATGTCAGTCTGCAGGAACGGCCTGCTTTTAGAAGAGTCGAGCAGTCAGACACTTAGTTTGAAAAATAACACGTATACTGACTGATTACTGATCATGTAACATGGTTTTTACAAGGTAACTTGTGGTGTTACATACAATTGTAGGACAAATGAGTGAGTGGTGGAGTGAGGGAGTGAGTGAGTGAGTGAGTGAGTGAGTGAGTGAGTGATGGAGTGAGTGAGTGATGGAGTGAGTGAGTGATGGAGTGAGTGAGTGATGGAGTGAGTGAGTGATGGAGTGAGTGAGTGAGTGAGTGAGTGATGGAGTGAGTGATGGAGTGAGTGAGTGATGGAGTGAGTGAGTGATGGAGTGAGTGAGTGATGGAGTGAGTGAGTGAGTGATTGAGTGATGGAGTGAGTGAGTGATGGAGTGATGGAGTGAGTGAGTGAGTGATGGAGTGAGTGATGGAGTGAGTGAGTGATGGAGTGAGTGAGTGATGGAGTGAGTGAGTGAGTGATGGAGTGAGTGAGTGAGTGATGGAGTGAGTGAGTGAGTGATGGAGTGAGTGAGTGATGGAGTGAGTGAGTGATGGAGTGAGTGAGTGAGTGATGGAGTGAGTGAGTGAGTGATGGAGTGAGTGAGTGAGTGATGGAGTGAGTGAGTGATGGAGTGAGTGAGTGATGGAGTGAGTGAGTGATGGAGTGAGTGAGTGAGTGATGGAGTGAGTGAGTGATGGAGTGAGTGAGTGATGGAGTGAGTGAGTGATGGAGTGAGTGAGTGGGTGAGTGGGTGAGTGAGTGAGTGAGTGAGGGAGTGAGTGAGTGGATGAGTGATTGAGTGAGTGAGTGAGTGATGGAGTGAGTGAGTGAGTGAGTGAGTGAGTGAGTGAGTGAGTGAGTGAGTGAGTGAGTGAGTGAGTGAGGGAGTGAGTGATGGAGTGAGTGAGTGATGGGTGAGTGAGTGAGGGATGAATGGACTTATAGATAGATAGATAGATAGATAGATAGATAGATAGATAGATAGATAGATAGATAGATAGATAGATAGATAGATAGATAGATAGATAGACAGGAAAACAACAAATGTCACAATATCAGAAGAGGTGTGTTGTAGTTAGGAAACAGCAGACACACACTGACAGCATCAGACGCTCTGAAAGCTTTATCTCGATTACAGAGAGATCTGCCCACGTCCTCCAAATCACTGTACAACACTATCACACACACACACACACACACACACACACACACACACCGCTTCCTCTCAACGTGTCCACAACACTGAGTTTTCCATGACGTGTGTGAAATCGAGGTCAGGGCGTATGTGCATGTGTGTCACTGTCAACTTTCTGCGTTGGGATGAAGTTCGAGACGCGTGGCGTGAAGAGGCGCTGATATTTACAGTGTCTGAGAACGGCTCTGGCTCTTTAACACACACACACACACACTGTTAATATCAGCTTTACGCCACGCGTCTCGACCTTCATGCCGACGCAGAAAGTTGACATCTATCCATCTATCTATCTATCTATCTATCTACCGGTATCTATCTTCTTCCTCTGGAAGGAAAACGTTGGCAGATGATTTATCTACTGTCACCAAAACACATCTGCATTCGTCTCAGTGGTTATTTTGTGCACAAAGAATGATATCAAAGTTGATCAAGCCCTTTGCAAAATGTGTATAAAAATCCTACAGACCAGAATATCAGTGGGAAACCACCTAGCAACCACATATCAACATGCTAAAACCACTTTAAAGCAACATTTTAGCGGTTATATGCTGTTTTACTATAATCTATTTATTTTATATTTACTGTTGCATTTTGTATTAACCGTTTTTAAATCTCACGTTGAATTGCATTTGATTTTCTGCAACAAAGTTTGACTGACTGACTGATTGATCGATGTCATACAAAGTATAAATGTCATGTGTTGGGGTATTTTAATAAGGTTTTAAGGTTGTTTTATTATTATTATGTGTTTCAGCAGAGTTTTGACTTGAGCTACACTGGAAAAAAAAAATTTAGTAACACTTTACTTAAAGCCTTTATGTATAAGGCAAAATAAAGGTATTCATAATGTACGTTATAATGCATTATGTCTTTTCATAAGTAACTGTAGCCAAAGTTAAAATGCATTGCAATGTTTGCAGATTCCTACATTTTGTTTGGCATGTTTAAATGCATTTTACTTTCTAAAGGTGTAACAAAGAATGAATAATATTGTATTATTAACAGTAGTTACAATTATTCATGAGAGCATTTGTTACGACCTGTGTCTGTGTAGCTAATTATTTTCTTTATTGCTCTGTTCTTTTTCTCTCTCTCTCTTGTTTTTTTTGTTTGTTTTCTGATTTCTAATAGGTTGCCCAATGATTGGGGTGAACGAACGCCATTGGTTGTCCAGTCAGGGCGTGGTCTTTATAAGGACGCTGCTGGCACTCGTCTGGGAGCTCATTCTTGGTTCGATCGCACGTGGGTTGAGAGCTCCGGAATCCCTCCTCCGGCCGATGATCAAATTGTGTATTAGAAACTTTGATTAGTTCAAGTGAACGTGTATTTTGTGATAATCTCTGAACCGTTCTCCTAATGTCTAAACCATCTTAACAGTGTGGAGCGTAGGGGTGTCCTGCCTTGTTTATTTTGGTAATTGTTTGATCTCTGTTTTTGGGCAGGGAGTTAGGTAAGATAAATGTATTTTCTTTTGTTATTTGAGTAAGTTATTAATTTCCTCTTTTCTTTTTATATTCGTTTTGTTTGTTATTTTGGCCTTTTGGACACCCTGAAGATGCACGTGGGTTGAGAGCTCCGGAATCCCTCCTCCGGCCGATGATCAAATTGTGTATTAGAAACTTTGATTAGTTCAAGTGAATCCCTCCGGACCTAACCCATCAGAGCCGTATCCCAACCTAACCCATCAGAGCCGGTCGGAGTCCACTTTCTCTTTAACACCTCATTATCCCAAAAGTAACCTATTGATGTATTCTCAATCTCATTTAATTTGAACGCTACCTTCCTGCAACGCGACAGAGTAGTGTCTTTTCTCTGTTCAGCAGAAATCGCGTCTTTATCAATGGATAACAGATCAGCCGGTTCTAGTTCAGCACCACTAGTCGCGGACAGCGACTCAGGATCAGACAGCTCAGGTTGTACCTGGCAAACTTCGCTTTGAACTTGCTCCTCAGCTGCCAAAAAGGTATTCGAAATATCAATCGAATCGCCAAACTTACACTCTCACGGACAGCAAACATAAGAAGAGGCAACCCCTCGTCCCAGTCTTTCCCTGACTCAGCACAATATTTACCCAGCATAGACTTCAAGGTTTGGTGGAACCTTTCGAGAGCACCTTGAGACTCTGGATGATAAGCACTAGATGTAATGTGCTTAATTTTCAGTTGGGACAGTACCTGTTTAAATAATCGTGACATAAAATTGGTTCCCTGATCCGTTTGGATCACCTGTGGAAAGCCGAAGGTAGAAAAAAACGTGATTAGGGCTTTCACCACAGCCTTCGCTTTTAATGAACGCAACGGTACTGCCTCCGGATAGCGAGTTGTCGCACACATAAGCGTAAGCAGGTAGACATGTCCAGATCTTGTTCGCGGTAACGGTCCAACACAATCCAAGATTACTCGTGAAAAAGGTTCTCCCATGACAGGGATAGGTTTAAGTGGAGCAGGATGTATAATCTGGTTAGGTTTTCCTACGACCTGACACACATGGCACGAGCGACAGTACTGTGCCAGTACTGTCGCGACTAGTGGTCTGAAGATTTGCTCTTTATTTCACTTGTTATTCTTTAATAAATTTCTTACTTTTGCTTTAATTTTGTGCATGAGTTTTTTTTGATTATCGACCGGAGTGATTCGTTGCTGGGGTTCCATACCACAACCCAATAGTTATTTATTACGCCTCTTAAGTGATTTATATTCCCCTAGAGTCGGGGCGTAATAATCCCGGACGAGCCCCCAAGATATGGAGTTAAAAAGCTCTGTTATCACTCCAGTAGCTTCGATCGTGGTTGCTTCTGACAGTGATATAGATGAAGATGGGCTGAATCTGCAGAGTACCCTGGTGTTGGGTGGAAGATTGAATAATTCCACGATTTTGGAGAATTTAGACCTTCATCTGACACATTTATCTGACTCACAGCGTACTGACATAGTAAGGTTGATAAATTCGTCCTTGGGGTTGTTTTCAGATGTTCCTACCTGCACTCAAGTACTGAAGCATGATATTGATGTGGGTGATCATTCACCGATTAAGCAACGTGCTTATAAAGTGAACCCTGCTAAACGTAAAGTAATGGAGGCCGAGGTAAAATATCTAGTGGCGAATGGATTTGCAGTTCCGAGTTTCAGCGCCTGGAGTTCACCCTGTTTGTTAGTTCCGAAATCGGACGGAACACAACGGTTTTGTACGGATTATAGAAGAGTAAATACCGTGACAAAACCAGATTCGTTTCCCCTCCCGCTCAGGGAGGATTGCATTGATAAAGTCGGCTCGGCGCGCTTTGTCACGAAACTTGATATGCTAAAGGGCTACTGGCAAGTTCCCTTGACGGAGCGCGCGGCCGAAATATCCGCCTTCGTTACTCCAGATGATTTCCTAAATTATAGGGTGATGGCGTTCGGACTACGTAACGCTCCGGCTACGTTCCAGCGCTTGATGAGTCGAGTGCTGGGCGGTGTTTCCAACTGTAAAGCCTACCTCGATGATATCGTTGTTTATTCGAATACGTGGGATGAGCACTTGACAACCTTGAGCACTGTTTTTATGCGTTTATTGGATGCATCCCTCACTCTTAACTTGGCGAAGTGCGAGTTTGGCAAAGCGACAATTACCTACCTAGGGAAACAGGTGGGGCAAGGGCAGGTTCGACCTGTTGCTCTGAAAGTGCAAGCTATTGCAGACTTTGCAGTGCCTCGAACGAAACGTGACCTCAGGAGATTCCTAGGAATGTCTGGTTATTACCGGGGATTTTGTAAAAATTTCTCAGATGTTGTGTTGCCTCTAACAAATATGCTTCGTGTGTCACAAATCTTTGAGTGGACTGCTAAATGCCAGACTGCATTTGATTCTGTTAAAACCCTTTTGAGTAGTGCTCCTGTTTTAATGGCTCCAAACTATTCATGTGCATTTCAGTTGGATGTCGATGCAAGTGCCACGGGTGGTGGTGCTGTCCTTCTGCAGGATGATGAAAATGGGATTGAACACCCTGTTGGGTACTTTTCAAAGAAATTCCTGAAACATCAGTTAAACTACAGTACTATTGAGAAGGAGGCGTTAGCCTTTTTAATGGCTTTACAACACTTTGAGGTGTATATTGGCTCTAGTTCTCTTCCGGTGGTTGTATATACAGATCACAACCCATTAGTTTTTTTGTCTAGGATGAAAAACTCAAATCAACGAATCATGCGCTGGTCTCTCTTTGTCCAAGATTTTAATCTGGAAATTTGCTTTAAGAAAGGCAAGGATAATGTGTTGGCCGATGCCCTATCACGGTCGTTTAACTCTGAGTAAATCTATATTCTATGTAGATTCTTTGTGTGTGAGGGTGTTACGACCTGTGTCTGTGTAGCTAATTATTTTCTTTATTGCTCTGTTCTTTTTCTCTCTCTCTCTTGTTTTTTTTGTTTGTTTTCTGATTTCTAATAGGTTGCCCAATGATTGGGGTGAACGAACGCCATTGGTTGTCCAGTCAGGGCGTGGTCTTTATAAGGACGCTGCTGGCACTCGTCTGGGAGCTCATTCTTGGTTCGATCGCACGTGGGTTGAGAGCTCCGGAATCCCTCCTCCGGCCGATGATCAAATTGTGTATTAGAAACTTTGATTAGTTCAAGTGAACGTGTATTTTGTGATAATCTCTGAACCGTTCTCCTAATGTCTAAACCATCTTAACAGTGTGGAGCGTAGGGGTGTCCTGCCTTGTTTATTTTGGTAATTGTTTGATCTCTGTTTTTGGGCAGGGAGTTAGGTAAGATAAATGTATTTTCTTTTGTTATTTGAGTAAGTTATTAATTTCCTCTTTTCTTTTTATATTCGTTTTGTTTGTTATTTTGGCCTTTTGGACACCCTGAAGATTTGCTCTTTATTTCACTTGTTATTCTTTAATAAATTTCTTACTTTTGCTTTAATTTTGTGCATGAGTTTTTTTTGATTATCGACCGGAGTGATTCGTTGCTGGGGTTCCATACCACAACCCAATAGTTATTTATTACGCCTCTTAAGTGATTTATATTCCCCTAGAGTCGGGGCGTAATAGCATTCAATACATCACAAGGCATAATTAAAGTGCCCCATTATGCTTTTTTTATTTTATTTTATGCAGTGTGTAATATGGCTGTTTATGAATGTAAAAGGTCTGCAAAGTTTTAAAGATCAAAGAGCACAACAAATAAAGTTATTGTCTCCCAAAAGACAGACCCGATGCTGAACTGTCTAAACTCTAAACCAATTCCAGTCTTACTTCCATAACATTCATATGTAACAATGTAACAAATTTGCATAATTAGAAGTTGAACTATCTGCCTTGACACTCGTACACTATGATTCGTGTTGTGTACATGTTGAGAAGACTGTTTTCTACTCTGCATTCTTCAAAGGCAAATTCTCATGGTAAACATTTCCAAATGATAAGGATGTGAAGAAAATGACCACAGCTGTATAACAACAGTACCAACTTTGGTTGTGTTTCCGACATTTTACTGACGATTTCCTCTCAAATCTCAGAGAGATAAACGTGGAAATACCAAAACGCTTATCCGTTAAATGTGGGCCAGCACAGGGTTTATTTGGACCAACTTTCTCCTCTGAATCACCACCATAGACAGTATAAGAAGTGGACAGAGCCATCTCATTGGAACTCAGTTGAGACAGTTGAAGCCCATTTTTAGCGATTTTTGAGCACTTCCGTTCCTGACGCACAGACTCAAACCGACTCAAACTGACTCAAACTAAGCTTGATGACGTGAGCAACCTGTCTGACAGACGTTAATCTTCTAGTAGCTGTGCGTGAAAATTGGTTAATCTTCTAGTAGCTGTGCGTGAAAATTGCCAACGTTAATCTTGCAGAGACGGGGAACTTGAGCAAAGAGTTCTTTGGCATGAGTGAGCAGGAGTAAGTATTCCGTTGCTTTTATGGACTCATTATCTATGGGCTTCTCCCTTGACGGGACGTCCCCCCGATTGCCTGCGAGCTTCTCCTCCTGTCTGTACGGTAATTTCTGTACAGCCCGACAGAGAGTCGAGAGGTAATGACGCAATCGTTAGCCTTTTTTTATTTAATCTGTTTCTACGGGGCGATAATGTAACATACAAGGTAATGGAGCCCTTTATACATTGTGTTTCTTTAGAAATAAATAATGGACAAATGGAGTCTTTAAACGCCTCAGATGTAAAGTTATTCGCTGTCAAAGCGACGCCAAAATGAATGGGAGTCAATGGAAATGCTAACTCAAGTGAAGTTCTGCTACAACATGGCGGCACCCGGCCGGCTTCAACTTCCGGTCGATGGATTACCCCCTTGATCACCACATGTAAGTAGCCTACTATGACTAATTATTAGGGGTGTGACGAGATCTCGTGCCAAAAGATCTCGCGAGACTAAATATGACGAGATTTCTGGTCGAGTGAAAAAGCTGTCTCGCGATATCGCCATGAATATTTCACCGCTACACTCACATTCGCCTAAACTATCGTTTTGTTTTTATAAAAAAAAAAAAAACATCATAAACGAATGTAAAAGTCTGCTCTGCTCATCCAGCACGAGTTGCCGGTGCAATCAGTGCAGCACGAATCACAGTTCACTGATCGCGTGACGATGGCGGAGGATTCGTTGCGCAACAGACTAAACATCTGATAAATGTCTTATCTTGTAGAATATGCGCGCTCAGCACCGCTGCTCCCTATACGCGCGGTCACGAATTTGTAAGTGAAAGTAAAACACAAGCTCCCTGATGTGCATTGCGCACACATTAGGCTGCATACATACAATAGTCCGTCTCCCAATACCCATCTCTGGACTGTTTATTTGCGGCTATGGTTTCTGTTTGCACTGCGAATATTGAGAGAGTAGGCCTACTGTAACGTATAAAGGACAACAGACAAGGGAGGCTCCGTTTCTGAACTTATAATCGGAACGCAAGAACAACTGTAGAGACAAACACACCAGCCTCGTTTCTACCCGACCTTTTCCGAACTCACCGCATTAACCCTATAACTGCCGGTGCAAAATAAAACCGCGGTTTCACAACAATTATAAAGAGTCTGTGTGCTAACTTTGATTATGGTTGCACTTGCACTTATTGTTTGCACTTAATAAGAGAAAACAGTTATTTGTTTTTGTTATTTATACTGTTTTGATTTCTCTGTTCAATGTATGTAAAGGAGTTCAGTTAGGTCACACACAGCCTCAATCAGAAGTTCTGAAAGCTCTTAAATGTACAGGGTCTGAAGAGACTAATGTGAAATCATACAGGAGAAAAGCCAATCAATAAAAACCTTTTACAGTGCTTGTATATTGTTTTCTTTCAATGCATTTGATAATTCATCCTCATAAAGTAGACCTGAAATGACATGCATTAGAAGATTATTAGTTAAAACATTGAAAAGTGCACCTGCACACTATTTTTCCAGTCATGAATTTTGTCATTGAGGATTTCTGAAAAATAGTGCAAAAATCTCGTCTCGTCTCGTTCTCGTGAACCCAATCTCGTGTCTCGTCTCGTCTCGTGAGATAAGCGTCTCGTCACACCCCTACTAATTATTGATGTATATATTTTCTACTGGGTGATTTTGTGTTTATATTGTGTAGGTCTCCTGCTAACCGGCTAACTCATGTTATCACTGTCTTACTGAAATACTTCTGCTAAGCAGCTGTGGGCCACTATTACCTAAAACTGTCTATTAATGCAGATTGTCTGTCGTTCTTACTACTTTGAGTAGAGATAAAGGATATGGAGCAAGATTTGTTGTAGAAACTTTAATGTTACATCAGTCATTCATGTTAGTGCTCGGCTAACATGCGCTGTTATTAATACACTTATCGCATGTGCACCGCAATTAATTAGTTCTTCCAATGATTCATTGTCGGATTCGCGGTCGAATTCATATGGTGAACTTAGCATGATCGTTATTGTCTTTACAGTCATGTGTACATTACAATAGAGCTGAAATTCAGTTATGGTAATGGGCGTTTCGTTTCCCACACGCTCTGTAAGTGGTCGACCAATCACAACCGATGACAATTAACAGACTGAGCCATCTGACCAATCAGAGCAGAGTAGCTCTTGGAAAGGCGGGGCTTACAGAGTAAAAGAATAAAAATAAAAACACTTTCATATAGCCTACATGTAGGGTGAAATATTGATTGGAACACTTTTTCCCAAGTCATCTCAATGGCAAAAAGTGCCCCAATTACCTCGAATATTATGGGGAATTATTGATTATTATCACCCTATCCTCCTGAGACCCGAGAGTTTGCCTGGTGTGCATTTTATAATTGTTCTTGCTATTTGGGATAAGTAGGACCTAATAAATATAATAACTAAAATTTGTTTTTGTACAGGAAGTAGTTTTTGCAGAAAATGATGTCCTCATGTGAGGACAGTGGGTCTATGATTTACCATAATGATGTCCTCGTGTGAGGACACAGTACTAGCAATAAAAAAAAAAAAACTTGTGGTTGTAAAATGGTTGTAATTCAAGAATGCTTTGGAATATAGACATATGGTTGGTCTTGTTTTTAAGACATTATGCCAGATTATTGTAGAAGTGAAATAAATTATGAAAGTGAAACAGAAAAAAAGTTATATAAGTTTGAGTTTATGAAAATATAGAATGTAAAAATATAATTATTTATATTTTATATAAAATATATATATTTTAAAATATATTTTACTCTAAAACTGCTAGAGAATTAAAGCCAAAAATCTAAACAAGTTGTGTTCCAAATTTTAGGTTGATATCTCAAAAAATGAGCTTTCAGTAAGATTTTATTTGGGCGTAGTACCAAACTTTTTCACTAGATGGACAGCCAGCTTCCTTACTGACCATATAAGGGCGCCTCCATTTTCATATGTTTTGAGTGATCTGAACCATGTCTTTCCATAATTTCATACAATTTATTAAGTATACATCCTATTCAGAAATAGTATGGGTGTTTTGGCAGTATTTGATTTGATTTCAACCTCTAATATACATAAAAAGAGCACATATGTGCGTTATAGCTCGCTGCTGCATCACAAATCGAGAATTCACAATATTTTTCTTTATATTCTAAACATTTTCAGACCTTTTTTTCTCATAACATTTAATTAGTGTTATCTTTTGAACTCTTGGCATGAAAACAAACTGAGGTTTCTACCAATCTTTCATGATTTTTCATGTTTTTTTTCTATTTCAAAATAAAGGCCTAAACACGCCTAATGAATATGAAATATTCTTGTTGCAAATTGATAAATTACTGCTATTCTGTAATTTATTTTAAAAAACAGCCACCAAATATGAAAACTAGAGATTGTAAGCTTTCAAATGATATTTAGTTTGTCAATATCACTTTAGGTTTTTACTAAGATATTATTGTTCTAAATATATATGGGCAAACGTCCCACGGGACGGTGACAGTTAAGGGGATAACGTAATATAGTCCCAATGTCCTCAAACGAGTACTTCATATTTACTGATGTCCTAGAGTGCTACTATTACTAAAATATGTCAAATTTTAATCCCTATATGATGATAGAGACAGTATTGTACATAAATACATTTGTTTCATTCATATAATTTGAATAGATTTTTTACCTGGGTCATTTTTCTTTCGGGAACTGGTGTAGAAGTGTTAGGGTTAGGGTCATTTTCTTCTCACTGACATTGGTGTAATGTTATGATATCACTACAAGATGGTGTGGGCAGTGCCCCTAAATGTGGCCAACATGTCTAAGATTTACAAATTTGACTATCATTGTGTCAAGAGGCAAAAATGTAATGTCCTCATATGAGGCCGCAGGGTCTCAGGAGGCTATTATGGGAAAACAAACGTGTTTTTAAACCTGTTTTAGGAGACCACCAAAATAAAATTAGGAACCTTTAAAATAGCATAATGGGGCACTTTAATGCATTCAAATACATTTAATGCATTAAATATAAAGGTTTTTAAGTAAAATGTTACCAAAATTAAACATTAAAAAGCTGTAATTAAAGATTTGTCTTTCTACTTCCCAATTTTGCATTTAATTCAATGTGTTACTTGCTGTTTGTGAAATTTACTTGCAATTTCTGAGTGAAAATTGTTTCTACACCACTTTTTCTTTTGGTGTATGAGACCAGACATGCGTAAACGACGTCATCGACACTGGCTGTGGTTTCGAGTGAACTCATTCATCTGATAAATTATGTAAAAAAAAAAATAAAAAAAAATTACAAAACCAGTGAGACTTTGATGAAATCATTTTTGAATACCTTTCCAGTGAATCACAGTTTCTCTTAGATTTGAATCTTTCTACTAGCAGTGATATTGAACTTTTAGCGTCAGTGTTTAGAAATGATTATCCCTGCCTCGGTCTTATAGCCCTCGCTACAGCTTTGAAGTGCTTTGCTACAGTTCACATCAACTATCTCACTGGTATTTGCCTTGGTCTATCGCCCGCCTCAGCTCAACAAGGATTTTCTCAATGAGTTTGCATAGTTCTTGGGGGATATTGTTAATACCAGCTATGACAGAATATTAATTTTGGGTGATTTTAACACTCATGTATGCTGTGATTCTAAGCCACTCTCTTAAGAGTTTCTAAGTCTTATTACCTCTTTTGATTTTGATCAGTGGGTGTTTGGCCACACTCATATTCGGGGACATACTATATAGACTTAATCTTATCACGTGGTTGACCTGCTGTATCGGACATTAGCATCTTCGTTGACATTGACACTGGCATGTCGGATATCCGTGTTTTACACTGGTTTTACAGTGGATTAACTAAACTAAAATTCTAAATCCACTGTAAAACACGGCTTCAAGGGGCTTATTGCTTTTATAAAACAGTTACTCCATAAAAATATTAATTTTAATATTTATTTTATTCATAAAATAAACACCAGCAAAAAAATAAAAATAAATAACGTTATAACATTTATTACTCCGCCAAGCAATGTAGTTCCAAAGAGGTTGCTAAGCAACACATGCAGCAACAAAGAATCACAAAAAGGCAGTTGCGCATTAATACTAATGTAATGCGGTCACAGTTGTATGTTGTTGAGTCATTTTCAACGGCTTCGAACGCGGCTCAACCAATCAAAATCAAGGACTGGAACTATTCGTTTTATAATTTTAATTCTACAATTCTGAGTAACTTCCGCCCAATTAAAAAATGTCCCTTTATCTCGAAAATGATAGAAAAAGTGGTTTTGAGTCAACTCCAGACTTTTTTTGAATGATAACAATATTCATGAGAAATTTCAGGCGGGTTTTAAAAATAGTCATAGCACAGAATCGGCGAGTCATGAATGATGTAATGCTGTAAAACCGGGCAATCTGTAGCTTTGGTCTTGCTATAGCTCTGGTCGATCACAACATTGTCACTTCTCATCTTGAAGCGTGTATGGGCTTTCGGGGTACGGTGCTACAATGGTTCTTCTGTTCATATTTAACAAGTTACTCAGTCTGCATCGGGCAACAGCCTTCATCTGAAATGAAATTGGGTTCTGGCGTTCCTCATGGCTCTATTCTTGGCCCGGCACTGTTTAATCTTTATATGCTCCCTTTGGCCTCTATTTTATCTAGATATGGGGTATCTTTTCATCTGTTATGCTGATGAGACACATATTTACTTGCCTTTGAAGCGTGATGATAAGCTTGCTTTAAAGCCAATACTGGACTGTTTGGATGCACTAAAACTCTGGCTCGCTAGTAATTTCTTGAGTCTTAATGAGAGTCACGAAATGATCTTGTTTGGTTCAAATAATCGCACTACTCATGATTTTGATCTCCAAACGTTGTTACCGTACCACATGTGTTCGGATTCTGGGGGTTTGGTTTGATAACAATATGATAAACAGATAAGTGCTGTGGTTAAGTCCCATCTTTTAGCCAAGGTTAAGCCCTTCTTGTCTGCAATGAGCTTTGAGATTGGTATGCATGCTTTTGTAACTTCCCGATTACACTATTGCCCTAAGCTATGGAATAGCCCACCGGCTTACATCAGATCCGCCCAAACTTTGTCAATTTTTAAATCAACTTTGAATTTTTTCTTATTAATAGCTTTTAATATATCTTGATTTTTTTATTGTTTGTTTTCTTGGCCTTGTAAAGCACGTTGGTCAACACCAGTTGTTTAAAAACAAATAAAATGTTATTGTATGTTACTTTTCTAGCTTTTAACACAAGCTAGAGGTTGAATTTGTGGTAACATTACTGTAACGGATGGATGTTTGTATATCAGCTTGCAGCTCAATATTATCAGAGACTTCATTAACACACTGGACAAACTTAAGAAACTCTTTATGACGTGTAAAATAACATGTAACTGTAATTAGCAGTGCTGATGACTTTAACACAGATCATCATCAGAGCAGAACAAAAATGAGAAAAGCGAGGATGTAACAAATCTGAGACAGTTTGGTCATGTGATCAAATTAATTTAATATAATGTATATATAAACAAAGTTAATAAGACTATTAGTCCTTCACATTAAAAGGCAGGAGACGACACACATTTATGTGAATGATCAGACTGACATACAAAGGATTCATTAAGACCTCAATAACATTCAGCTTTACAAGAAATTCATATTCATATTACAGAAAACAAAACCTCATGGCATTCTGGTGAATCTCACAGAACATGTTCAGGTCATATTCCACCCCAAAATCAAAAAGGAGACATTATATTTTCCCTAAAGGAAATTTAAGAGCATTAAGTTTTTCATGACAATTTAGCAGATTTCTCCCATTAATGAGAAAAATACTGTAATGCAGATTTTAGTACTGTTCATATACTGATGTTTTAGTTGATTTTTTTTTTTTTTTTTATAAATAATAAATATTACATGTATTTTTTGTTGATTTAATTCAAATGTGCTAATACACGTATGAGAATCATGGAAGATTAATAAAAAAAATAATAAAGGTAATTGTGATTTTTATATCTCGCAATTAATTCAGACTTTATAACTTGCAATTTTGAGGTTTTCCATACTTTTTTATTGCCCAGAATTGTAAGACAAAAATTACCTTTCTTATTCCATAGCAGAAACTAGAGTTTTGACACATTACACTCTAAAAAATGCTGGGTCGTTTTAACCCAATTTTGGGTCAAATATGGAAAAACTCAAACATTGGGTTAAAATGTAATAAAAAATGTCCATATTTGACCCAAATTTGGGTTAAAACAACCCAGCGTTTTTTAGAGTGTATGGTAAATGTCATGAAAATGTCATAATGCAAAAAAGAAACTCTTGTTGATCCTAAAATAAGCTACATTTGGTTTATAAATAATCTATTTTTCTTTGCCATGAAATGGGTTCTGTTTTCATGAGGTTCACCTGGTAATGCCTTACTAATTATATACAAGTATACTAATATGACAATTAATGATTTAATTATCAACAGGAGGGATGATTTGTGTTGCTTGCTACTAATAAAAAACGGGAACACTTTACAGTTAAAGTTTCCCTTAACATTATTTAACATGAACTAACAATGACAAATACTTTTAAAGCATTTATTAATCTTAGTTTCAGCAATTACCAATACATTATGAAAATCAAAAGTTGTATCTGTTATTATTTAATGGACCTAATTTAACATGAATTAACAATAAACAGTTGTATTTTTTATTAATAAACATTAAGAAAGATGAATAAATACTGTATTGCTCATTGTTAGTTAGTGTTTGGTAATGTCTTCACTCTAAAAATGCTGGGTTGTTTAACCCAACTTTGGGTCAAATATGGACAAATCCAGCCGTTGGGTTAAATTTTTTAATTACAGTTTTAACCCAACGTTTGGGTTTGTTCATATTTGACCCAAAGTTGGGTTAAACAACCCAGCATTTTTGTTTAGTTGCAGCCTCTGTTAGTTTACTTTTATCCCTGGTTAGTGTTTAATAATAAGTCTGTAACATGGAAATGGACGTGCCGGATGGATAACAGTGAGATTTCGCCTCGATATTTTGGTAAACATAAGTATATTTCGCTCAAAGAGGTAAAACCATAAAACTATGAATATTCTGTCTGACAAATCATGACAACTTGTGCTGTTGCTTTTAGCGCACATAAAATCTGATCCAGGAATCAAATCTACGCTTAAAAGCATAATAGAAGGCAGATTATTATTGCACATGCAAATAAAAAAACAATAAAAAAGTTTAACCCACTAAAAAGACCAAAAAGAAAAGTATGATTATAAGGTTATTTCCCTAAGAAAAACCTTCAGTATAATGGAAAAATGGTTATATTTGTTCCATCAATATAAATGAAACGGATGTCATTAGTATTGTGAAGCATGAGAGCAAATCTGTTCAAATGTCCTTCGACCAAACCCTCAAAATAAACACGCGTGATACACTGTAAAACTGGATTGGTGGCTTTTCTTCAGCGTCTGCATATTTTTAATGGTAGATAATTAATAGAAATATAAACAGACTCAAAGTGTGGAACTTCCCTTTCCGACTCTTACATCACATGTGACATTTCTCAGTGTCTTCCTCATCTGACCAGAAGAACCGCCACAATCCTGTTCCACAGCTCCACAGTTCAGCAAATAAAACATCATCATTCACCCTCATGTCTTTCTCAACTCGTATGACTATTTCTTCTGTGCATGGAAGAAAGAAAAGAAAAAAAAAAAAGGCAGATTAGTCATGCTTTATTTCAATACAATGAAAGCATGTAATGACCAGGTGTAAAAGACATCCATAAATGCATGAAAAGGAAATACGGGTTTGGTGCGACATGAGGGAAAGTGAATGACAATTTTAGTGCATAGATGAACATTGGTGAAACTCAAATTAGAATATCGTGCAAAAATTAATTTATTTCAGTAATTCAACTTAAAAGGTGAAACTAATATATTATATAGACTCATTACATTCAAAGTGGGATATTTCAAGCCTTTATTTGTTATAATTGTGATGATTATGGCTTACAGCTTATGAAAACCCCAAATTCAAAATTAGAATATTGTGAAAAGGTTTTCATAAGCTGTAAGCCATAATCATCACAATTATAACAAATAAAGGCTTGAAATATCTCACTTTGCATGTAATGAGTCTATATAATATATTAGTTTCACCTTTAAAGTTGAATTACTGAAATAAATGAACTTTTGCACGATATTCTAATTTTTCGAGTTTCACCTGTATAATGTCACAATAAGATTATGTGTTGTTAAACTGCTTGAAAAACACACCTGACACCGTCCGTCTTCACACACTCACACCTGATGCGTGTAGGATTCTTAAAAATCACTTCCTTCAACAACAAAAAAAAGTCCCGTTTCAGAGTGAATCTCGCAAAACCGGTCAAAAACCAGTTCAGCTCATAATTACCACTGCAAAATCAGAAGGAAAAAAACAGAATAAAGCCTATTTTTAAGACTATTGTGTTTTTTTGCAGTGTACAAAATATAAATAATAAATTATTAAATTGTACAGTATGATTGCATGTATGCATCATGATAGTACTTGTTGCATTGTAATAAATTCAATGAGTTATTATG